>JAYEVD010000555.1:0-120030 GCA_036346405.1 Phyllostachys edulis
GTTCATCCGTGAGAAGGTAAAGAAAGAAGGAGAAAAGGGATTCGATTTGTAAAAGGAAGAAGATGAGGGTAAAATGAACTTTTCACCGTCTTTTCTCTCCACTTCAATCCAAAATGATAAAATAGTGCCCTCAATGTCCTACTAAGAAAATTACATCTTTTTGCGATGTCTTCCTACTGCAAAGACGAGTTTTGGATGTCCATTAGCAAACGAGGTGAATGTACAGTGCCCTCAGAAATTAATTTTCCTTCATTTTAAGTCATTCCATTTTAAGCTGAGCACAACTTTTCCTACAAGAAAGACGGAGCTAGGTCTCAAGCCGTCGGGCAATAGTCCGAGGTCAGGATCAAAAGGACATGTTAATTTTTTGAAAATCACAAAAAACGATTTATACGTGAAATCAGCTGAACCGCCCGAGGCGTGACCATGACCTGCTGCGCCACTGCCTGCAAGGCTGCTGCAACTCTTGTGCCCAAATGCCGAGTGCGTCGTCCAATAGCGTGCCTTGGCCTGGTTTTTATCAGGTCGCAGCCGAGAGCCATCCACGTCAGCACGGCCCAGGGATGGCGGAAGCCAAAGGATTGATTCCCCGCGCCGCGTGGCACGACGCGGTCGCGCTCGCTATCTCCTACCGGATAAGCCACCAGGCTTCGCGCGCTTAGATCCCTTTAAACTGCCGCGCACGGCGCGCGCCGTCCCGGTCTCATCAGTCACCCACACAGCAACTCCACCACGACCACAGCGTGCGCGCGGGTACGTACGTACAAGCAATGGCGCTGGTGTCCGCCTCCTCCTCCACCGCCGTCGCGGCACTGCCCAGGAACGGGCTGGCCGGCGGCGCGCGGACGTCCTTCCTCGGCGGCGGCAGGAAGCTGGGGGAGGAGGCGGCGCGGCCGTCGTTTGCCGTGCGCGCCGCGGCCCCCGACAGGCCCATCTGGTTCCCCGGGAGCGTCCCTCCGCCGTGGCTCGACGGCAGGTCAGTAGTACGTACTTGTCTGACGCATGGATCACCATGGCAGTACATATAAGCTAGTAGTTTGTATCGTGCATGCGACGCTGACTGTGTACATGGCATTGATCTTGATGCAGCCTTCCCGGCGACTTCGGCTTTGATCCCTTTGGTCTTGGTAAGCTCCGATCAGTCGATCTCATAGCTTGTACCTGCAGTAGTAATTTTCTTTTGGTCGTTCATATAATAAATAAAGTGCTCAATTTGATTTGGCGGTTTTTTTGTTTGTAGGATCGGACCCGGAGAGCTTGCGGTGGAACGTGCAGGCGGAGCTGGTGCACTGCCGGTGGGCGATGCTGGGCGCGGCGGGCATCTTCATCCCGGAGTTCCTGACCAAGATCGGCATCCTCAGCACGCCGTCATGGTACACCGCCGGCGAGCAGCAGTACTTCACCGACACCACCACCCTCTTCATCATCGAGCTCATCCTCATCGGCTGGGCCGAGGGCCGCCGGTGGGCCGACATCATCAAGCCTGGCTGCGTCAACACCGACCCCATCTTCCCCAGTAACAAGCTCACTGGCACCGACGTCGGGTACATACATGTCTCCGTATAGATCTCCATGCATGCCTGCACCTAGCAAGCTTGTTCGAAGTGATTATTAGGCTAATTGATGTATTTGTGTGTTGAAAATGTAATTAGGTACCCTGGTGGACTGTGGTTTGACCCGCTCGGCTGGGGCAGCGGCTCGCCGGAGAAGATCAAGGAGCTGCGCACCAAGGAGATCAAGAACGGCCGCCTCGCCATGCTCGCCGTCATGGGCGCGTGGTTCCAGGCGGAGTACACCGGCACCGGCCCCATCGACAACCTCTTCGCCCACCTTTCCGACCCCGGCCACGCCAACATCTTCCAGGTATATATTGTATATACAATTAATACACAAGCATTTGAGCCAGTATTGTACATTGTGTCAACCTCGATATGATTTGTATTCTAATTAATTGGTGATATTTGTGTGTGTGCGTGTGTTTGTATTTTAGGCCTTCACCCCCAAATGAGGTGTAAGTCGGAGTTAGCAGTTCGAGGAGTACGTGCTACCATGGGGAAGAAGACGAAAGATTGTTGGTTGATGCAACTCACTTTTTTTGGGGAGTAGATTGTGAATGATGATATGTAATTGTGGAGCAATGCGTGCCTGTTGATTGTGTGCTTGTACTATGGTGTAACCGATCGATGTAAAAAAGTTAATACTCTTTTAGAAGTTATGTTCCCTTCACTGAATCAAAGTCTCGATTTTGTGTCATACTCGTGATGTCGATGATATCTAGCACAGACACAGGCATGCGTTAGGGCTGGCTCTTGCTTCTTGCATAACATAAGCTGAAATCTCATCCCACTTGGAAACTTTACATGGCTAATTCTAATTCAATCCGGATGCGTTTGTGCAAGTTTTTAATAAAAAAACATCGTTTCATCGAAGAACTCCAAAGCAACCATTCTCTTGCATCGCATAATCAATTCAAGCAACTTATGATATCAAAGGTGTTTGGAACATAATAATTTTGCAAGAAGTTCACGTAATTTTTTTTGTGGGAAAAACCATGCATATTTCCCGTAGGAATTTTGCAAAATTCCCATGTTTCAAACCAGTAAAATATATAGGCGCATCAAGCCTCTACATTTTTGTTCTCATTGATTGAACTTTTACATAAGCTTTGCACTATATATGTAACGACCCCAAATTCCTGGGGACATTAAACTCTTCACAACCGCCTGCGATGTGCAATTATAAGAAAGTGATTGTCTCAAGCAAGTTTTCGATTTCAACAAAAGCCAACATTTTATTACATAAGATTAAGGCTTAATGTAGGTTTGACACTACCACTCGCATCCAAGCCCAAAGTTAATATAATACAAGACAAAAGAACTTTAACCACAAGCACACTTGAGTCTTGGTGAGACCTAATAATAAGAATCGCTACAACCGTGGGTCCACCAAAGTCTTGATCAACCAGATCCTCTCAGATTTTCCTGTGTTTCTTCAGAGATTGTTTGCAGATTATGCAAGAATGAGTACAACTACCGTACTCAACAAGCCACATGGAAAGGCTAAATAATTACATGCAAGGAGTTCAAATGATGGTTAGGTTTTACCTTAACAGCATATGTGGATGCAATTTGCGCTTAAAGCGGTTTATAAGACAAGAAACAATAATACATAATAACAACAGGGGGTTTCTCAACAAACCACAATTACCAACTTACCATCTCCAAACTCTACTTATGCCTCGTAATCGAATCACCCATTAACACACTTCATTAACCTAAGCACGGCGATTCAATAACATTTTATACACTCGCAGAGTTGCCCAACTTTACCCACATGATATCACAAACTCACATTGCCACGCATCATGATTGCGCACAATTGAGTCAGATAACAAAGCCTTTTCACCGCTTATCCTTTTTAGCCTCTACCCGGTAGGTTCAAATCCATACAGCCCTCGGGAGACCACCGGCCAATAGTGGACTCTGCACCCCGATGCTGACGGGCCCATACCGTTGCAAGAACCAGCGAGTGTCCGTAAGGGTCCACCCTGCCTCACCTTTGATACAAGAGATATTCAATTGGACGAGCAAAGGTACTAAGCTAGGGAGTAATGACCACGCATGTGGTTGAGCTTGCCATCGGTTCCGCTACTTGGCACAAGGTTCTTGTTCTTACTTGTCACCTGCTGAGGCGATGGCCCAACTGCGGTTGCCCACCTCTTGATCTCACCGATGACTCATTTTACCAAGTATATTGGGTTGTCCAACTTAATGGACACAACCTCAACTCTCCACTCCAAACCATTGGCTAACCGCCAACATCGCTTTTGATTGATGATCACAATTTTGAGAGACAAAGCTACTATATAGCTAACATTTTATGTGAATTTGTCAAGGTGAATATGGCCTACAAGTGCCGGGTAGGTTTGTTTGTGGGGTTATAGGATTTATCTAATTATCATGTCATTCCAAAGTATTATTTCAAGATTTAAAGTAATTGGCTCAAATAAGATAATGAAAGTATCAATATAAATATATGACACGTGGGTTCAAATGTTCAAGGAATGCGACTTGCCTTCTTGCACAAAGTCCTGTGGATGTTGGTCTTGTCCGCGCCTTCAAGGCTCCCGGGTCGCTCTAGATCGTAACCTAACGAGAAGCAATGCAATAAAAAGAAAACAAGTAAACACTAGCTCAACAAGGAAAGAGTGGGAACAAAATGCAAGTAAATAAAACCAAAAAGAGACTTAAAGGAAGGGTGGAGCGGGTTGGTGGGATTTATCCGGTATTTATTTGGATTGAACGGAGTTTGAGATTCGGATCCAACTACAACAAAAATATTGTAGAGGATTAAAGAAATCTATAGGAAGGTGGGAATATTTATTTGGAGCTTGCTATAGCCGAAAGGAGCCGAGAAATGGACTCACTGCTCGAAGCGGTTTAAATGACATAAAATGTCATTTTAGGGTTTTAGTAAAATTGCTTGATAATGAATAGTATTATTTTACTATTCATACACGACAATTGATCGTGAAAAGATATCGAAATTTATGTGTTTAATGAATGGATAGTGGTTAGGGTTTAATATTTTTGGCTAATGAACAGTGTATTTGTTGGAATTATAACTCCTATTTTTAATTCTGCAAACAAAGAAAAGGATTTATTGTGCTCAAAACAAGATCGCCGCTTTTTAAAGAAAATTGGGCCACCATCAGGCGCCCAAGGCCTAATCCCACGGGTCCAACCTACTAATCGGTCAAAGCCAAAAGGCCAAAAGGAGGAGGGGTTGGCCTTGAGGCTGGCGCCACGGCTGGCCGAACATGGCGTGCGGCATGGCGAAGCGGGGCGAGGTGGCGCTGGTTGCCGCATGGGCAGCGGCTTGGCGTCGGCAAGCGACAAGCGATGAGGAGGCGCGGAAAGGAAGTGGCGGCGGAGGATCCACTGTAAGCTTACCTAGGGTTTTTGCGCGGCTTTTGGGGTTGCGCGGGTCTGGGTGCAGGTATGGCGGCTCTGGCCCACACCGGAGGGAGTGGGTGGGGAGGCGGTGGTGGGGATGAGGAGGAAGGCTTGCCCGGTGGCTTTTTAGGGCAAAGGAGGCGCGGAGAGAGAGGGCGGCGGCAAGGGCATCATGGCGAGGTGCAAGGCGAGGTGGAGCCTGGCGATTGAGGTGGCGCCATGACGTGCGGCTACGTCGCGCTTGGGCTGGGCGGGCAGGAGAGAGGCGTGGCGGGACGGATGTGAAGGTGCTATGCAAGCAAGGGCTTCCGTGAGAAGGAGGAGAAGCGCCAGGAAAAAGGCGACTGTGAGGAAAACGGATTGGGATTTGGGGTTAGGTTTGTTTTGGCAAAATTTGCTTAATTTGGATTCAAATTGAACAAATTTTGATTTTGAATTTCATTTGAAATTTTCAGATGTTTCAACCTACCCCTTAAAGGAATCTCGACCTCGAGATTCACCCAAAGTCAGGACGTGTTGGAAAACTACGTCAGATTTTCAATTCCTTTTTCCATGTAGCTCTTTCGACGAAGATTCTCGAATCGAATCGAAAAGGTAGTTCCCGGATCAATTGAGACCAATGTTGATGAAGTAAGAACGCACTGAAGCAATGTCGTTGATGGTTTCGCAGCCTTCATTGATAGTGACACAATTGATCTTGCCTCGACTTGGTCCTCGTTGTCAAATTTTGGTCGCCTCTCAGGTCGTGAGCATACCTCCTTTCTTAGCTTGTGTTGTTGGTGGCGCCTTGTTGATCCGTGATTGACCTCACTTGAGCTTTGGTCGCCTCACGACATATGCTTCCTGGACATAGAGACTTGAAATGACCGGTTGCCCGCAATGGTAGCATTTTATTGCTTTTGTGTGGATCCTTTTGGTAGTGATTTCTCCGCATGTGTAGCAATCGGACTGTGGGTCGATCGATTCATATTATGTTGGGGTCTTGCATTGAAATTGGTAGTCGGGTTGTCAGCCGATATTGTACCGTGGTGGTCTTTGTCATCATCCTTTTCCGGGTGCACTTGGTTGAGGTGTCATCCGCATTGCTCTTCTTTTCCGACTTCTTGTAATTGTGTTCGCTTCTTCCGATATTAGCGGTTTGTTTACCATAGTCGATATATCCTTAAAATCCGTATCGAAATGTGTAATTTCAGCGACTTCGTAATCCTCGCGAAAACTTCTCCATCTTCTTAGCTTCAGATCCACCTCATGTGGGGCATATCGTGCAGATAATTGAATTGATGTAAATACTCATCACAAGAAGTCCTCTTTGCTTGAGAGCAAGAAACTCTCAAGATTTGGAGGCGAGCACGCCAATGGGAACGTGTGCCTTATGAAATGCATCCTTAAATTCTTGCCATGGTATTTCTTCCGGATGGAATGTTTGGTGATTTATCCACCATGCCGCGCTTGTCCTTGAAGTTGGTGGGAGGCAAAAGAGTCTTCTTGATCAAGACATTGATAGTGTCTAACTTTCTTTCTATATCTCTTATCCAATCATCTGCGCTAGTGGTTCCGTGCAACTGAAGGTTGGTGGTCTTGTCTTGTGGAAATCACCCATCTTGATCTTGCAATGCTTCTTCCATTTGTTGTTCCCAAGAGGGTTCTGATGGTACCGTGATCCGTGGCTATCTCTGCTCTAGGAGTCTAGTGTGTTGCTCCATCATTCTGCTTTTGACTTTGCTCCGCTTGACATCTATTTCTT
Source organism: Phyllostachys edulis (assembly GCA_036346405.1). NCBI lineage: Eukaryota > Viridiplantae > Streptophyta > Magnoliopsida > Poales > Poaceae > Phyllostachys > Phyllostachys edulis. Next base: position 6,700 of record JAYEVD010000555.1, read on the forward strand.
TCCATCATGGCCATTACTTCCGCCATGGTTGGTTGATGATTTGTCAATCACCTCGTGGTTGTTGTTTTCGACATCTTGGGAATATAATTCGCAAATGTTTTGACCAAATACAGATAGGTGAGTAAGATTCGCACTTGAGTTAAGTGAAGAAAGATTAAGGTAAGGTTCAAGACTAAAAGAAGGAATTGCATTTTGACAAGGATGATATATGTATCGATAGAAAAACAAATTATCGATAATAACATAGCTCAAATTTTTATACAAGTTGTATACATACTATTTAGAGCACATAATACAACTTGTTTTACAACCAAAAGATCGCCTAATTAGGGTTTACTCTATCTAATAACACTTTAGCGTATTCTCAACACTACCGCAACTTCGATTTAAAGGTTGAATTTAGGTAAGAAGAGGATAACTCTTTATAACACAAATCTATTTTACAAATCTAAGTTAGATAAGATAGCAATAGAAGGAAAAGACAAGAATAATACTTATATTTTTGTTTTCGTAAATTCTTTTCTAATTTTTCAAACTAGGATTTTTGAAGGTCTTCACTTTCTAATTCCTAAAGCCAACTTAAGGTCTCATCCTACATCAAGCTAAGCTCGATACCACTTTTGTAACGACCCCAAATTTCTCGGGATATTAAACTCTTCACAACCGCCCAGATGTGCAATTATGGAAGTAAGAAGTCTCAAGCAAGCTTTCGATTTCAACAAAAGCCAACATTTTATTACATAAGATTAAGGCTTAATAACCAGCTTTTGACACTACCACGCATCCAAGCCCAAAGTTAATATAATACAAGACAAAAGAACTTCTAACCACAGCACACTTGAGTGCTACCGAGACCTAGTAACAAGAATCGCTACAACCGTGGGTCCACCAAAGTCTTGATCAACCGATCCTCGTGATTTTCCTGTGTTTCTTCAGAGATTGTTTGCAGATTATGCAAGAATGAGTACAACTACTGTGACTCAACAAGCCACATGGAAAGGCTAAATAATTACATGCAAGGAGTTCAAATGATGGTTAGGTTTTACCTTAACAGTATATGTGGATGCAATTTGCGCTTAAAGCGGTTTATAAGACAAGAAACAATAATACATAATAACAACAGGGGGTTTTCAACAAACCACAATTACCAACTTACCATCTCCAAACTCTACTTATGCCTCGTGTAATCGAATCACCCATTAACACAGCCTTCATTAACCTAAGCACGGCCAGATTCAATAACATTTTATACACTCGCAGAGTTGCCCAACTTTACCCACATGATATCACAAACTCACATTGCCACGCATCATGATTGCGCACAATTGAGTCAGATAACAAAGCCTTTTCACCGCTTATCCTTTTAGCCTCTACCCAGAGGTTCAAATCCATACATTTCTGGAGACCACCGCCAATAGTGGACTCGCACCCGATGCCGACGGGCCCATACTGCTGTAAGAACCAAATGAGTGTCCGTAAGGGTCCACCTGCCTCACCTTTGATACAAGAGATATTCAATTGGACGAGCAAAGGTACTAAGCTAGGGAGTAATGACCACGCATGTGGTTGAGCTTCATCAGGTTGCGCTACTTGGCACAAGGTTCTTGTCCTCATTTGTCACCCAAGGAGGCGATGGCCCAACTGCGGTTGCCCACCTCTTGATCTCACCGATGACTCATTTTACCAAGTATATTGGGTTGTCCAACTTAATGGACACAACCTCAACTCTCCACTCCAAACCATTGGCTAATCGCCAATATCGCTTTTGATTGATGATCACAATTTTGAGAGACAAAGCTACTATATAGCTAACATTTTATGTGAATTTGTCAAGGTGAATATGGCCTACAAGTCTTTGGGTAGGTTTGTTTGTGGGGTTATAGGATTTATCTAATTATCATGTCATTCCAAAGTATTATTTCAAGATTTAAAGTAATTGGCTCAAATAAGATAATGAAAGTATCAATATAAATATATGACACGTGGGTTCAAATGTTCAAGGAATGCGACTTGCCTTCTTGCACAAAGTCCCGTGGATGTTGGTCTTGTCCGTCTTCAAGCGCTCCGGGTCGCCTAGATCGTAACTCTAACGAGAAGCAATGCAATAAAAAGAAAACAAGTAAACACTAGCTCAACAAGGAAAGAGCTGGGAACAAAATGCAAGTAAATAAAACCAAAAGAGACTTAAAGGAAGGGTGGAGCGGGTTGGTGGGATTTATCGGTATTTATTTGGATTGAACGAGTTTGAGATTCGGATCCAACTACAACAAAAATATTGTAGAGGATTAAAGAAATCTATAGGAAGGTGGGAATATTTATTTGGAGCTTGCTATAGTGAAAGGAGCCGAGAAATGGACTCACTGCTCGAACGGTCGAAATGACATAAAATGTCATTTTAGGGTTTTCGCTAAAATTGCTTGATAATGAATAGTATTATTTTACTATTCATACACGACAATTGATCAAATTAAAAGATATCGAAATTTATGTGTTTAATGAATGGATAGTGGTTAGGTTTAATATTTTGGCTAATGAACAGTGTATTTGTTGGAATTATAACTCCTATTTTTAATCTGCAAACAAAGAAAAGGATTTATCTTGTGCTCAAAAAAAGACGCCGATTTTTAAAGAAAATTGGGCCAGCTCTCATCAGGCGGCCAAGGCCTAATTCCGCCGGGTCCAACCGCCCAATCGGTCGTGCCAAAAGGCCGAAAAGGGAGGGGCGCTGGCCTTGAGGGCTGAAAGCCACTTATGCCGAGTCAATGGCGGTTGTATGACGGCGCTTGTGAGGTGGCGAGGTTCTTGGCGGCGTGTTTGTCGACCACGACGGAAGCGACGACGGAGGCGGCGCAAGGAGCAAGGCGTGAGGATCCACCTGTAAGCTTCTTACCTAGGGTTTTTAGCGGCTTTTTGGGGTTGGTGGGTCTGGCATGGCGGGCGGCTCTGCCGTGTGGAGGAAGGGTGGGGGAGGCGTGGTGGTGGGAGGAGGAAGGCTTGCCCGGTGGCTTTTTATAGGGCAAAGGAGGGTGGGAGCGATGAGGGCGGCGGCAGGGCGCCATGGCGAAAGGTGGCAAAGTAGGTGGAGCCTGGCGATTCGAGGGGATGCCACATGACGCAAGGCTACGCGGCGCTAAGGTCACAGGAGAGAGGTGGCGGGGACGGGACAGGGCGGTAAATGTGGTGTGGGCTTCCGTGAGAAGGAGGAGAAGCGCCAGGAAAAGCGCGACCGGGAGGAAAGCAGGATTGGGATTTGGGGTTAGGGTTTGGGTTTTGGCAAAATTTGCGAATTTGGATTCAAATTGAACAAATTTTGATTTTTGAATTTCATTTGAAATTTTCAGATGTTTCAATATATACCACCGAAACAAGCTAAACACCACCTCGCAAAAAAAGTTGAATATCAATAACAAAGACTCCATCTTTAGAAGAAAAAAAGAAGGCCTGAGAAAAGCCGAGTTGGTAGTTATAAATGGGCCCAATAGTCTCAGTACAAAGGGGTGTAAAGCTTGAGTTATATTTTTTGGCGATTAAAGGAAGATACACACGCACATATGCCAACACACATGTATACACAAGGTGAACACCAAGATTTAAACACTTATGGATAGAGTCGTGCACCCACACTCCGCCTCCACCACCACAACACCAAGAGGTGATTCCCATGGCTTGAGTTATTTGTTCACGATCATCTAACAAACTCTCGTCTCCACCTTTCATTGCGAGGGTACAATTAACCTCTGGACTGTGATAATTGCTTTCTTACCGATCTCTTATATACACTATGTAACTCATGGAGATCGCACGTACTTCAATACTTCACAATTTTCACATGTGTATACCTGTGTAGGAATACTGGAAGGGAATCGCTATGGGCCATGCGTCCGGTGCGTCCGGATGCGAAACCAAAAAATCAAACGTTTCTTTGACTCTTTCGACTCCCACATCTGGCGGACGCCAAGCTTTACTTCATTTCGCCTTATGTTGTTGCTCTCGCCTTATCCCGTCGCTTCTCATCCACTCGATCCATTCCCAAAATCGCTCAGTGAGACACAGCTCGATTCTCTCCTCGCGAATCCCCCACTTTTGTGAGCGAGAAGAGCAAAGATACCACGGCGGCAAGCAGCACGTATGTAGCGAGGTGGAGGTGGAGGAGACGCCGGAGAGGAAGGTGGTCGCGGGGGAGCCCGCCGCCACCGCCGAGCTTGCGGCGTCCTTCGGATGGACGAACAAGGCCGGAGAGGGAGGTGGTCGCGGGAGAGTTCGGCTCACGCCTGAAGCTCATGGCGCCCTGACGGGACGAAGAAGGCCGGAGAGGAGGCGGTCGCGGGGAGTCCGGCCCGCCTCCGATCTCATGGCGCCTCCCGGATGGACGAAGAAGGTTCGGCACCTCCTCCTCCTCCTCCTCCGACCGCGGTTTGATGGGGTTCGTGAGGGGTGCAGGGAGGTTGCTGAGCTCTGAGCTCGGATCAGACATCCGGATTGATCCTTGCGAGGTGGTCGTCGGAGCTTCCAGATCCTCTCGATCAGTCCCTTTGGTATGTTGCGCCCTTTGTAAAAGAATGTTGCAACTGTGGAAAAAAAATGTTGCACACGAGGGAAAAAATTGTTGCACAGGGAGAAAAAAATGTATTTTTTTTATATGCTTGGGGTCTCCAGATGTGTTTGTGTGACTGATTGTATGATAATAGTTGTGTTGTTTTTGATTCTGAGAATTTTTGTTGCTTGATCCTGAGATTTTGATGTCATATTGCATATAAATGTTTGATATGTTATAACAAGAGGAGGTTCCCACTGTACTTGGAAAGGAAACATGGAGAGGGGACGGAAACCTCGTTACAGTTCACTTCCATCTCGAAGCTCGATGGCTCTCCAAGGACCAAAAGGGAAAAAATCATCAACACAGGGGCCTAACTCGAAGCTTGAGCACCCAACTTCCCCTGCAAGAATGAATCGAGAGACCCCAGAAAAGTAGACCAAAAACAAAGGAAGGAGGCATCCAAAACCCAGACGAAATCGAATCGAGAAAAGAGCACGCGCCGCCGCCGCCACCATGGCCGCCTCCACCCGCCGCGCGTCGCAGCTGCTGGGGTCCGCTGCCTCCCGCCTCCTCCATGCCCGGTGCTTCGCGGCGGCCGCCGCAGCGGCGCCCTCGCCGGCGGTATTCGTCGACAAGAGCACCCGCGTGATCTGCCAGGGTATCACCGGCAAGAACGGCACCTTCCACACCGAGCAGGCCATCGAGTACGGCACCAACATGGTACGCTCCCGCGGCCGAACCCCGCTGCCTCCCTATCTGATGTCTTCTTCGATCTGTGCATTCCATTCTTCGTAGCGCGCGGTTCTAGGATTTGAGAGAGCCGGCGGTGCGCGATCCCGTGGATGTATGGTTCCCGATCTCCATTTTCTCTGGTTTTAGGGTTTCGTTTCCAGCCCGGTGATATGGTTATTGTTGGATTCGAAACGGAAGAGACGAACGGTGTGAGCCGCATACGCGTAACTGGGGGTATTGGAGGCAAAATGTGCTATGATAATTCTATACTTATGTGGTAGAGGGCCTGAAATTTTAGTTGAAATGGCTAAAAACTAGGATTCGTTTCACTTGCTGGCATAAATCTGAGTGGTGAATGGTGATGGTACTTTCGTGTTGATGCTGTGTTTTATATTGTCAAGTAAGTTGTGGTGCTAGTGGTGTTCTTCACTTTGCAATCTAATGAGCGAGCACATCAGTATGTATCATTACTCACATGGAAAATAAATCCTTGAAGTAAACCAGTTTTTATGGATTCCTCGATGTTTTGTAAATATAGGCAGTAGGCACTGGTTGATCTACAATAGCGTAAGAAACCATTTCCATCATACATGCTTTGAGATTTTTTTAAGCTGCTCTGGGAAAATCCATCCAAAATAACTGTTGTCTTAAGATGTCATCATTCTTCAATAAATGAGATGGAGACACAGAGACAGGTTTTGCTTGTGGTCTGTTTGGTGTGTAGATCAGGCAGTGTTCTCCGCATAAGAAAAATACTGGAATATTTGAAGAAGGAACTCAATACGTAGAAGCCTTGAATTACCTAAAGCATCCTGACAGCCTCCATTGCCCTGATGTGGTGCTTGGCAGGTTGCTGTTCTAATTCTATTTCACTACTATGTTCTTGACCAGCAGCTCACAGGGTTAACAGTGAAACTGTCCAAATTTGATTATTTTCACATGGTACAATACTTGTTGGGTTATGAATGCAACTTGAAAGAGGTCCCTGCTGCACGAACCGTTTCATAAAAAAGGCATGTTTTATTATGGCTGTTTCAGTAGTGTTCCAGTAGGATATAGTTTTGACTTATAGGAAAAAAAGTAATATTGACTGATTAGCTTGTCCGTGTTATGCTGTTTTTTTACCCTTTTTTATTGAAGTATTTCTCGTTTTAACAGGTTGGTGGAGTTACTCCTAAGAAAGGTGGAACTGAGCACCTAGGCCTTCCAGTGTTCAACTCCGTAGCAGAAGCTAAGGCGGAGACAAAGGCAAATGCGTCAGTTATATATGTTCCACCACCATTTGCTGCCGCTGCAATAATGGAGGCAATGGAGGCTGAGCTTGATCTTGTTGTCTGCATTACTGAAGGGATACCTCAGCATGATATGGTAACTTTTAACAATTTCTGTACCTCATTAGTCACTTCTATTGCTCTGTTTTCTGAGCATGATAATTCTCATGTTTTCTCTTCATCAATAACTGTACACATAACCTATATATATATATATATATATATATATATATTGCAAAAACATTAGAAAACACAATCTGTGATCAATGTCATTTTATTCAGATGGATATATAGCCATAGGCTGATATGCATATATGGAGCGGCATGAGATTTACTTTTCCTTTTATCTGTAATTTTGATAAATAATGAATACGAGTTCCACACTGTCGTGAATTTTATCAGGACCCACTGAGCATTTCACTTGCTAATATTTCTTTGACTACCTATTTTCTGTGCATAGTGTTAGTAACTCTTGGCACACCATAATTAGATGTTTGTTTTTCCCACGTTTTGGATTCTCTTTCAGTTTTTTTTGGCTTTGTTAAGGGAACTTAATGAGGCAATAATTGTAAGGTTTCCTTTGCAAATTTCAGGTGAAAGTGAAGGCTGCTCTGAACAGGCAATCAAAAACTCGATTGATTGGACCAAACTGTCCTGGTATCATTAAGCCTGGTGAATGTAAAATTGGAATCATGCCAGGTTACATCCACAAGCCAGGACGTGTTGGGATAGTATCTCGTTCTGGTACCTTGACATACGAAGCGGTATGCCCATTATTATAGGGATGCTTTTAATCTGGGAATACGTTTGCCTAAGGTATATTTCTTTCTTCATCGACAGGTGTTTCAAACAACAGCTGTAGGCTTGGGGCAGTCAACTTGTGTAGGCATTGGTGGTGACCCCTTTAACGGCACTAATTTTGTTGATTGCCTTGAGAAGTTTGTTGATGATCCTCAGACAGAAGGTACACTGTTTTTTACTGAGGCTCCACAATCTTAATCAAAAGCCTATCTTTTTTTTTTCCTCATTTACTTCTGAGATATCCAAATGCCCCTTAATTTGGTGTGTTCTGCGCTACCACTGGTCTCAATTATATCAGCATGATTAGTTTTACATTTTTTTTATTCTAATCGCTTTTAGGTTGCCATGAATTTGTAGGACAAATAAGTAAACCTTGATCTTTACTATAGCTTTAGTTATCCCTGTATATGCCAACATGAGGACTTCTCTTGAATTGTTTGCTCTGACTCAGTTGAATCTAACAAGAGAAGAAAAATAATCATATAGTAAGAATGGAGCTCTCCGCTTTCCACATTTCTCTTTATCTTAACTTTGTACTCTTCTGTGTGTTGTTAATCCCTCATATCGGTTAGTTAAGGCACTCAAATATGCTTGAGACATTCTTCCTATACTACTCTGTCTTTTAGTTACTATTCTCATCAGTCAATACTGCACTATCCCTTTGATGTGTTGTTCTCGTTGATAAATACTTCTTTGTGCCTTTTAGGCATTGTTCTCATTGGAGAAATTGGAGGTACTGCTGAGGAAGATGCTGCAACCTTCATCCAGGTGAGGGTTTGTTGGGATTGACATTAGTTTTGGTAACCCTTTTTTGTATGAGATATCCTATTTCTGTATTGACTTTGCATGTTGCAACACCCCCCATCTCATTGACCAGTGAGGTATCATTCAATTTCAGTCATGAACATAACAGAGTCAAAACATGACCTACCTTTTTTTCTCCAATAGGATTCATGATTTCTTATGTTCCTTATTGCAGTTCAAGCGTGATGGCAATTAAAAAATCGCGCTCTCTTTGATTTTTGAAGTATTTATGCCTTATAGGACCGTTAATATTCAATAATATTTTACATAGGAAGTTGCAGAGTTATCTAATGTTGTTATTCTGTTTCTTTACTTAGTAAAATAGGTATAGTATCCATGTGTGCGTGTAGTTAACCGTGATTTCACAAAATTGTTTTAATTGTTGTTTAGTTGTCAAAACTATTTCCATTATCTTTCTAAAAAATAGTTATGTTTTTTGGTTTCAAAGACACTATGGAGCCGATACATGTTCTAGATATATTGCCTAAAGGTCCTTTTGGGCTAGCTGTTAGATAGACCATGTTTGTGATCAAAGATAAGATAGCTTGTTAGATGAGCTATAAATATTGAGTTAAAGCAGCTTGTAAACACTTGCAAACAAATAGCTATTAAGTCGGCAAGTCGACACTACTCTCCTAGTGACTGACTTGCTGACTAGTGACCAGTCAAAAGTTACTGTTCATATGACAGTGATATGTATGTACACATGTATATATTATATACCTTGTATTGCAGTGATTGAAAAGTACATCTATAGCTTGAATTAAAGAGAGGATTGATGACTTAGATGTTTTGAGTCCAAACTCCCTTCATTTGACTTGTTGAATCCATCTTTGAAGCATGATTTGGGACCTTCATGCTACAAAATTTAAAACCAAGAATGAGCATATGATGAAGATAAACTATGATGAACTCATACAATACCTTCAAGGGAGAGCAATATAGCGCCATGAATCAAAGAGGACAATACAAATCATACAACATAACAACAAATAGATGAGCAATTAGGAAATTAAGTATCTAAAACATCAAGTTCTCAACGACAATAGCGTTCTACACGATAGTTAAGTAACACGATAACAAGTTCCCAAGTCTCAAATAGCAAAAGTAAAGCATAATAATCACAATCCATCAACATGGCTTAACACAACAGAGGCTTGGGACTCCTTGTCGGTTGTTGTCACACTCACATCTTCATCTTCTCCTTCATTATCATAATCTAGGAAAAGTAGTATGCCCTTCTTGTACTTCCACAAAGCCTCTCGCATCTCTTTCATGATTGCTGTTGTAGTCTTGGCACATTTTTGAACATCTCCAAACCCACTCGCAACATGCTCCTTAAATCTTTTGATTCCTCCCGATACCTTCCGGTCACAAAGCGAACATTGGACCAAATCTCGGTTGCTAATAACTGGCCAAAAGCCATATTTCCATCCCGGATCATTAGACTTAGCCTTCCGCTTAGGATCATTAGCCGGATCATACCCTTCGGTGCCCGCTGTCGGATTTAGAGTTGAAGTTGGAGTTGAAGATTGCTCTACCATGATGCCTATGTATGGACAGTGGACACATGCAATATTTTAGTCAAGACCACGCGTCAGTATATGTTTACTCTTTACTCAAAGACTCAAAGATGAATAGAGGATCAGGGAAACGGAGAAACATAGAGTGCTTACCTAGGGCGACGACGGGCGGTGGCAAAGAGGCGAGGGCGACCACGGCAAGTGAGTCAGCAGGCGAGGGCGACGACGGGCGGCGGAGTCAGCAGGCGAGGGCGACGACGGGCAGGGAGCCGAGGCGAGGGAGCCGAGGACGAGGGCGGGAGCCGAGGGCGAGGACGGGCGAAGAGAAGCGGCAACTTGGGATATGAGGATGAAGGGCGGCGGTGGGCTGGGAGCTGAGAACGTGGGCGACGGGAGCTCAGGATCTGAGGAGTGAGGATGACGGGCAGCGGCTGCTCGGGATATGAGGAGTGAGGACGACGGGCGACGAAAGCTGAGGACGAGGGCGACGATGGGCAGCGGCTGCTTGGGAGCTCTGGATCTGAGGTCGAAGGGCAGCGGCGGGCTGGGAGCTGAGGACGAGGGCGACGACGAGCGGCGGTAGCTTGGGATCTAAGGAGTGAGGACGACGAGTGACGAGAGCTAAGGACAAGGGCGACGACGGGCGGTGGGCGGCGACTGCTTGGGAGCTCGGGATCTGAGGACGAAGGGCGCCGGTATGCTGGGAGCTGAGGGCGACGACGAGCGGCTGCGACCTTTAGCTCCCACCGAGGGCGACGATGGGCGGCAGCATGCTGGGAGCTGCGGCGTTGGATCTGGAAAGTGGGCCCTGATCCCCCCCACTTGCTCCCTCACTCTGACAAGTGGAGGTTGACTAGTCGATAGGTCGCCCGACTTGCCCTGGCAAGTCGAGTCGCTAGGCCCAGTCGGTTCTTCTCCACCGACTTGTTGACTAGTCGACGACTTAATAACTATGTGCAAACATATAAGGCCCTTAAGCGACCCTTCCCTGTCTTCAGCTTCTGAGTGGAAAGGTGGCTTAGGCTCATCAAGAGAAGCCTGGAAATAAGCTAGTTGTCTGGACCTAGCTTAAGCTTATATGATCCACAAGCCTAAACTTCAACTATTCTAAGTCTCCAAACATGGACCTAGCTTAAGCATATATGACCCACACCACAAGCCTAAACTTCAACTATTCTACATAGTCTCCAAACAAGCTGTTTTCTGGCACCCATTTCAGCTAGATAGCTCATGTGACCCTGACTCTTTGGCACTATTAGAGCATCATGTACAAGAATTCAGTTTCAATAAGAGTCCAAGTAGGCCACCTCACCTTGTCATGGTCTCATGGTAGCTGCAGTGAACTCAGTTTTTCAGGTGACATGAATGATTTGATGCTGTATCTGGTCAGGTTTAGAAGTTCAAAATCATATGTTGACGCTTTATTAATGTTGTGAAGTGACAAATGATCGTCAGTCACTACTGATATTCCATTCTATAATATTGCATATGTCCAGTTGCATGGTTGCTGGAATTTCCATTTTTGTCTTTCGATTAGATATGTGATAACAATTCTTATCAACTAATTTAAGCTGACATGCAAATAATTCAGGAAAGCAAAACACAAAAGCCAGTAGTTGCATTCATTGCCGGACTCACTGCACCCCCGGGACGTCGCATGGGTCATGCTGGAGGTATCAACTTAATAAGAAGTTTATTATTTGTTTTTTTCTTTGTAACTCATGTTTTACTACATATTTTCACTCCACTCAGCTGTAGTCTCTGGAAGTATGAAAATATTTTTTGCAAGTATGAGGTTGAAACAATGCTCCTGGCATTCTTAATGTTTCCAGACTATTGTTCATGAGTTCTGGGTGATTTCCGATTACTCTGCATGACAATGGCAGTTCAGAAAAAAAATGTTTCATAGAGATGTAATTAAATTCGCAATTATCAATAGGTGACAAAAGATTGACGCTTCACATATTTTAGTATGAAAGTTTCACGGGGTTGAATGTGGTATTGATTCACAATCACTAATAGCTGTGGGGTTTGTACTTTGTTCTTCCTTTCAGTAAGGACATTATTTGCACTATTCAATTAGGTAAAGTTGCAAACCAGTGATTTTGAACCTGATTTATAGTTGCATCGGATCCTATAGGCACCTGTGCCATGCCATCTATTTTATCATAGTTCATGGGTCAAGTATTATGGTAGCTGAGCAATGTTTGACTCTGTTCCTTTACTATAACATGGTAATTATGTATGGATTTCTGCGTCCTGCAAGCGTCGCAACCATGTATACGAAATAGAGAAAATTCCTTATATACCACTGAATAACATTTCATGGTGACAACCTGGTTTGCTTTCTTGAATTTGTTGCTGCAATTTCTCAATATAACTATCAGAATAACTGTAGTACCACACGGTCCACACCATGAGCGTATGAATTGTATGCTGTTATACATTTATCTGACCATTTTGAATCATGTTCAACTGTTACATGTACTAATCTACTTTCATTTTCCTCTTATGATGCAGCAATTGTGTCGGGGGGGAAGGGTACCGCCCAAGACAAAATCAAGGCACTCAGAGAGGCTGGGGTTACTGTTGTTGAGTCACCAGCGAAGATTGGCACGACTATGTTCGAAATTTTCAAGCAGCGTGGAATGTTAGATTAGAGACGGAATGGTACAGTAGAAAAAACATTGGGAAACTTCTTTTTGGTGCTCGTGGGTTAATAGCGAGCAATTCCTTGGTAGAGCCGTGTTGCTGGCCGCGAAACTAAACTGCCCAAGCTGCCTTTTCTTCCTTTTTCTTCCCTGCCTTCAGTGTGAAGATGGTCTTATTGATTCACCTTTCCATGTGCTCGTTTCAATAAGACATTCTCGAGTCATGGCCATGCTATTTTGCTTGGAATTGATGCGTATACCAAAGGTGTTTCAAGTTTTCCTTTCTTAGTGATGAATTTATCAATCCTGGCTATATCTGTTTGCATGTCTCCACTAGTATTTTCCTTGCCGAGCCTTGGTGCGTGCTAGGCGTATGTGCACATACTGGGGTGTGGTAGCAAGAGGTCGGCCCAAGGATCAAAATACCGGGTAAAATCCCACCGGATGGCCGGTGGGCGGCCGGTAACGGTAACCAAAAAAACCTGAAAAATTTTTGGCTGAAGTTTGTCTGAATCTTTTTGAATTTGAGATGTAACGGTTGAAATTTTGAATTTGAAGTTTTTCAGCTGGTATTTGGAATCCCGGTTACCACCGTTTTTTGGGTCGGCCATGCCCTAGGCGTCTGGAATAGTTAGAAGCATGTTAAATTAACTTTACTTACTGTGATTCTCTCGTGACTGCCTACCAATATATAAATTGCTATGCTACTTTTAGTAAAGCAGCGAAAAATTGTCCCGCAGTTTTCACTGCAAGAATGCATATCCAGTCCATCCGTTCATTCGTAAGATTCTTCCGTGCAGGGGGGAAGCTCACATTAGCCGTTTTTGTTATGAAACAAGCACAACACAATACATGATGACCAAAGGCATAAAAAGTCGCATACAAATAAGCTTGTGCCCTCGTTGCATCTCCTTGTGACGTTAACAAAGTGAATTGCATCAAAATACAACACTGGATAATGCAAAATGTGCTTTGACAAGTCAATACTGTGTGATGAGTGCATGAAATTAGAAGGGTCTTTTTTCATTTTTTTTCCTTCAAGACAATGTACTTGGCTACTACAAGCCCAGATGTTGTACAACTAATGTTATCTCTTTTGAGACTACATACAACTCATGGTACCATTTGAGTATTTAAGTTGATTTGATTCCATCTAACAAAACTATCTTCTAGAGAATTTTGACAAGAGATAGACAACAAAGAAGCAGAATAGAGCAAAGAGGACAACATGGACAACATGATTGGAGCCCTGCTGGATGATGCTCTTGCTCATCCTTCGCATATTATTCTTCACTCCAGCCTGAGCTTTTATAAGGGTCATTTGCTGTGCGTGCACAAAAGATAAGAAAATCAGATCATAACTAGGATAAAGACTGTTAAAAACACGAGAAAATTATTTGTTGCAAAGGTAATATTACTCAACTAAAACAAATACATAGTGGTCCTTAGAAAGTAACTCAGGTATACATAACATCTAGGGAGTTCAAACAAGTCAAATTTTGAAGAACTCACTGCAAAGCAACAAATTCAATAATTAATAGTCTACTGTGTTGATCAAAGGGCCCTCGAGGCCATACACAATAACTGACTTCATATAACATGAAACTCTTGAAATGCATATCAAGGCCATACACAATAACTGACTTCATATAACATGAAACTCTTGAAATGCATATCTATTTCCTTGCACATATAGAACATTTGGAAAATGGTAGAGAGATGCATAATATGCAGTGTTCCCCTAGGCGTCCGCCTAGGCGCTAGGCGCGACCCTCCCGCCTAGGCTGTCTAGCCGATTTATCCCGCCTAGGTCCGCCTAGACGCCCGCCTAGGTCCGCCTAGATGCCCGCCTAGGTCAGCCTAGGCGGCGATTTGACGTTAGGCGCTGGTCTGCCGCTTGACTAGCACCTAGCGCCTAGGGGAACACTGATAATATGCTAAGGACTATTCAAAAAGAAGATAGTAGGACTGAACAAGTGCATATGAAAAAGGGATAAATGTGTGTCAACTATCAAGGACAATCGTGGCATAACCAAGAGGCTAAAAAAATATATATAGTATAGCAACTGCCAGCGTATTACATGACATGACCAAGGGAAATAAGCAGGCAACAATACCAGTTGGCTGAGGAAATCATTCTGGAACTTGGCTTCAGCGTTTATCTCCTGGGAGACCTGATGTGAACAAAAATCAGCATTGGCACCTTCTAAACAACATATAGCAAAAACAAATAGTCGCAACTTGAAGTCTTTTCTCATCAAATGGCCAAACCCATTGCATATTGAAACTTGAAACATCTGCTATAAAACCTAGATACAGTATCATTGAAATATTTGTAAGATTGATTTTACAAGAAGACAAAATAACAATATTGCTGTCAACCAGCCATCAACTAATTCATACGATGGTACAGAGGCCTAAAACCAGAAAAGTCAATGGAGTCAATTCATATGAAGGTCACTGCATGCTCGTAGCAGCATATCTGAGGAACAAAGGAAGTATAAATCAATGAGTATATGTCAAGAAGCTAATCATAAAGTATAAACGGTGATAATGGGTCAGGGAAGTGACGAGCAAGCAAAGAAATCTGATAAGACAGGTGGAATGCTGCAAGCCTGCAATGAAAGCTATGGCACATACTTAGGAGTTAGGAAATGTCTTGATGACCTGAGCTAATGACTATTGAGAAAAAAAAATCCAGAGTAGATCATCTGACCTCAATTTAGACCAGGTTATGCATTGCATTTCCATACACCCCAAATCCATTAATCACATCAGTTTTGAGAGTTTTGCCACGAGATTCAAAAACAATAGTGTACCAATTTGTCAATATATTAAAAATACTAGAAACATATTGTGTCAATGTTAGCAACCTCATTCACCTGAGATGGTTCTAATTTAAGTGACATCTACTCCCAATTGTTCTTGGTCTAAAGACAATAAAACCAATTTAAACAAACTAACAAGCTGCGCCAGCACCAAGAACTAAATCACCGATCAAATTACCAGTCAAAAGCGAATTGAGAACCACGAAATATATCTTGCAACGCCACATGTAACATCTACAACGCATGTTTAAATCATGTACACACAATCCAGAGGTTTCCAACTTGCAAATTGCGGCAACAAGACCTCAATTGAGCATACGTACAGAAATAAAAAAACTGGATAGAAACAAGGAGGGAGGGAAATAGAAATCTTACGCCTTTCAATAGGCGAACCCTCGAGTGCAACCCATCGATCTCCTCGTCAAGATCTCCATGCATCGGATCGATCCGCAGCTGGATCTCGTCCGAGCTCGACGCGTTCCTGCAATCCCGGAAGAACCCCAAATTAATCACGGGCTCCGATCCAATTACGCAGGACAAATCGACGGATTCGGACAGCAGCGACCGAGAATTGGACCAAACAACCTCGGGGCTCGGATGGGGTTTACCTGGATCGAAGCGGCCCGGAGCCGTACATCGGATTCGCCATCACGCGTCCGAGGGCAGATGGCGTTCGGCTCCTTCGCAAGTGACTTGAGTCGGCCCTTGTTTGAATTGACGAGGGATCTACAGGCGGCGGCGCACGGGGAGGTGGTGGCGCACGCTGCGACGGAGCGCTATGGCAACGGCGGGTGGAGACAGGAGAGGAGGGTGGGAGGGTGACGTCGCGGGGAAGGGAGAGGAAGTGAAGATTTGGAGGACGAAACGGGAAGGGAAAAGACTAGAGGGGCCTAGAAAAGGAAAAGTCTAAAAATCAAGTCTCTTCAGTGACTGATGTGTTTTCTCATTGCCTTCCGTGGATTTTTTTTCAAATAATAATATTATTTTAAAAGAAAATTATAAAAATAAATAGTCGCAAAAAAAACAAAAATGGGCTTATGTCGCCAGGAGCCTTGTTGACTACCTGTCGTCGGTCCAACTTCCTGTCGCCAGTTCAACTAGTGATATGAAGTGAATAGTCGTTCTGTCGCCAGTTGAACTGGCAACATGATCCTATCTATAAAACCCTCGAAAAATCAATCCAAAAGTCATTTTAATTCCAGAAAAAAAACAAAAGAGAGGAGGAGAAGGAGAGGGAGAGAAGAAAAGTAGCGAAGCTCTGCCAATTCGTCGCGAAGGAGAGAGTGACTGAGCATCAGATCCGGTCGGCCATATTGTAGTTACATTTTGTGCAACTTTGTACATTATGTCAAAACCTTGTCGGTTAGCAAACCAAAACAGTGACATAAAATAAAGTAGATTTGATAATTGTAGTCAAATTATGTAGTACACTATTTGAGCCATGTGTAGTTTAGTTCGTTGTGCACATGTTATGAATGTTCTAGCACTCGAACAATTTAGAATAAATCTGCAGAAATAGGAAGTCACCTATTACAAATATGTAAGAAATGTAGAGTAGATAAGTAGGAAAATTAATTAGCTTCCTAACTGAAACAGACGTTGAAGGGGCTCAATCGCCAAAATGAAGAGGGAAGGGGATAGCGGGTATCCTTGCCACAGTCCTCTATTGTGTCACTTTGCACAATTTTGAAACGTTGGATTGAAAATAGCCTATAGAGATTAAATTGTACCATATGAATTTCGATACGTACTAGTAGGGTGCCCGTGCATTGTAACGGAACCTCAAAAGAGAGTGATACATATCAGTAGTCGCGATCCTAAACCGCATAATAAATATCAATTTTTTTTCACACACATATAAACATAAACATTAACTACGCCTATTGCATCACCTATTACCGCTACTACTCGAAATTAAAATTTTGAGCTCATAGATTGTTTACCTTTGGAAGTTGAAGTTGATGTTGACTTCCTCCCCAACGTGTTGCCCATTTCACCATTCTTTGGTGACAAGGAAGAGGGCTATGCGTCGATGGCCACCTTCTTCCGCCCTAAACCCAAACCACGCCTCAATTCTCACGATCATTGGCCTCTGCAGCCCTCGCCAGGCACATTGCGGCGAGGAGGTGGGAAGCCATGGAAGGAAGCAGTGGCGGCATCACAGTGATAAGCAAGGAGGAGGTGGCAATGCTTGCTCAGCCGGCGCTGAGCAGGAGGCGGTGGTGGCACAAGGGAGGATTAGGATGAAGAGGACACGGTGTGGGGAACTCGAGACGAAGATACGACAAGGGAACGATGCCTTCATATTTGCCTCTTCCTCATGCGCCATCGCTGCCTCCCTCCCTTCCCTGGCGCCTCCAAGGTACAACCTCCTCCTCTCATCCCTTCCCTCTTGGTGCCTTCTCCCGTTCTCGACGTCGCCTCCCCTCCCCATACCTCTTCCTGTCGCCGGCACTACCTCCTCGCGCCACCGCCTCCTACGCTGTCGGATCCTCATATTCTCAAGTGAATGAGTCCGGGGGGGTCGGGATCTCTGAGGCATGAAGCAAATGCCGTATGGGTATAGGTGGCGAGTCATGGCGCGAGACAGGAAGGAGTGGGTGTAGGATCAAGGATAACCGACTAGAGGGGGTGAATAGGAGGTTTTTAAACTTTTTAACAATTTAACAATTTAAGCCAATTAATAACTTAGTCTAAACAAGTTACACTTCTAGCTAAGCAATTCAATCACAATAAGGAGCTAGAAATGTAAATGCGAAAATAGTAAAGACTAGAAATAACCACAATGAGACAAAGATGTTTTCCCGTAGTATCGAAGACTTGCCGGTCTTCACTAGTCCACGTTGAGGAAGCTTGACAACTCAAGCTGGCTCCACGAATTAAGCCTTCCCTCGATCATTATGGTTGTTCTTCCTCCGCTCCGGAGATGGCGAACACCAAACCACTCACAAGCTTGCACCGGGCCTCTTCACAGTCTTCTTGAAGAGATCACCGTGCTTCACTGCCAAGGCCGTCTAGGAGTTTGGCAAAACTCCAAGAGTAACAAATCAAAATCTTCGCTTGACGGCACTCAAGTGCAATAGGATCAACTAAGATGAATGGATGCACTTGAATGAACTCAACTACCTCATAATGAATGCACAAGAGAATTTTGGTGTTGAGTGAATGCACAAAACTCTCAAGGCTCTAAAGATGTTAAATGAACACTAGCTTTGAGTCCTTGAGCAGTTGGGGGGGTGGTATTTATAACCCCCACCAACATTTATGACCGTTGGGGACCAAATCCCCAACTTCCCAGCGAATTCCGGTACGACCGACAACTAGGGTGCGGTTGAACCGCACTCTGTGTTAAACCCAGAATGCGCTAAAAACGGTGACATTTAATACTCGACATAGCCGTTGGAATTTTCTGCGTCTTGATCGCCACCAAAGTGCAAGATAATCGCATCGCCGGTCATATCGCTTTGACGAGCGGTACAACCGATCGTAGGGTTTCCAAAATGCTGAACTTGCATGCTCTCTGAAAAATACGTACCGCCTCAGAAAAATCGGTACAACCGCAACGCGGTTCAACCGTTTCATAAGCGCGGTACAACCGGTTACTAAGGAGAGTTCTGAGCCAAAATGCATCGGTTCTGGTTTTATTCAACCGCCAACTAAAAATCGGAATGGCCGCAATGCGAGTAATCGCTCAAAAAGATTAAATGCGATTAGCGCCAGTTGGTAGAACGGTCAAAATCGGTAGTACTGTAAGTATAGTCGGTCATACCGCTTCAAGCAAGATACAATCGCTCGCTTAACGTCGATCAGACGACCGATTTCGACAAAAGCACTTAGAGCTTTCAAATTCGAATTCAAATGCATGCATGATCCTAAATTGATCCATATGGCATAAGAGTGTGCTATCAAGCTACTTACTCATGATGCCCCTTAATAGTACGACATTTAACCTATAATCCGGTCTTTCAACCAATTCTCCTAAGACCGGTAAAATATAAAAGGATACTAGACTACTTGTACATTGACTTTAAGCCACGTAGATCTTCATGTCATACTTTAGTATGCATCTTTACGTCATCAAGTTCACCAATGGGACTTAACCTTGTAAATACTCAATAAACATGTTAATCCTATATTCACCTATTATCATTAATTACCAAAACAATTTTTAGAGGCCTAGATGCTTTCAATCTCCCCCCTTTTGGTAATTGATGACAACACAACTATCATGTGAGAGAATGATTGTTTTGAATATACTATGAGTGTATATTCTGTTGATGACTTAACAACAAAATAATTCTTGCAAATAGCTTAAGAGAGTTTAGAGAATTATTTTCTTGTTAAATCCAATTTAAAGAAAGCTCCCCCTAAACATGTGCATATAAATGACAGAAAATCTTTGCAAGCACATGTAGAGATTTTTGAAATTTTAGCGGAGTTTCTTTAGCATGTTTAAACTTGAGGGAAAATGCAATATTGAGATATAACAATAATTGAGATTGCATTTCAATATGATAACATAGGTATCAACATCATTCAGCAAATTCAACATGAAGAGCAACAGTTATAAACTATTACAAGCACAATAGTTCAACAAAATAAAACCACAATTATTACAAAACACATAAGTCCATATATGGTAATAGTAGCAACAGACTTTGCTCCCCCTAAATGTTTGTCTTCACATTCTTGTCTTCTCATTTCTCCCCCTTTGGCATCAAAGTACCAAAAATATCTTAGACAACTGGGTCCTAAGGAGGAAAAACTAGGTCCTGAGAAGCCGGGTCCTAAGCTGGAGCTGGAGCGGGATCCTAAGGCTCTGGAACTGGGGCAGGAGGAGCTGAGTCCTGAGAATCTGTGGCCTGATCTGGAGAAGGAACTGGGGCCGGATCCTGAGACGCTAAAACAATAGGAGCTGGATCCTCAACTACTGACTCTGTGCATTTGGTCTTTGGATGAGTGAGACCGAGTCGGGGTGAAAAAGGAGCAAGTGGAGCCCGAGGCATCAAGTGGGGCCACCGGAGGAATAGCAGAAGAGGTAGAGGCCCTAGAAGGTGGAGGAGTGAAAGCATCTAGGCCCCTAAAAATTGTTTTGGTAATTAATGATAATATGTGAATATGGGATTAACGTGTTTATTGAGTATTTACAAGGTTAAATCCTATTGGTGAACATGTTGACGCAAAGTGGCATGCAAATGGACTACACGAAGATCTTTTGGCTCAAAGTTTAGGATCCTTTTTCTATTTTACCGGTCTTAGGAGTTTTGGTTGGAAGACCGGATTATAGGATAAACGCCGTACTATTAAGAGGGATCATGGCTAGTAGCTTGATAGCATGTTCTTGTTCCATATAGATCAATTTAGGATCATGCATGCATTTGAATTTAAACTTGAAATTAAATTGAAAAACATTAAGGGCTTCTGTCCAAAATCGGTAGTACCGCAGTTATAATTGCGGTCGTACCACTTGGTGCGGTATGACCGGACTTTACTTGGTGGTAGTACCGTATTTTGAAGGGAACAGCCAACTGAGTGCTCAAGTGGAACGACCGGCTCCTTGAACGGTCGTACCGCATGGCGGTCATTCCGAATTTTAGTTGGCGGTTGAAGAAAACCAGAAGCGATGTAATTTGTCTCAGAATCTCTTATGGAAATCGGTCGTACCGCCCGTGGGAATCGGTCGTACCGAAATTTGTGAGGCGGTTCAATAAAAACATAACAAGTGTAAATCTGCTCAAAAACTCATTTTGGAAATCGGACGTTCCACACTAGGGAACGGTTGTACCGGCCTGCGGACATTCCGTTTCTTATATGGCGGTACAAAATTTTCAGAACGCTTGCAATCTTCAGCGTTTTATGAAACCCTACAAGCAATCGTCGCTTTCAGAGAAACGTCACGACCAAGGGCAATCGGACGTATCGCTTCGTTAGCTGCGGTCGTTCATTGGGTGTAATCAACGGCTAGTTTGTTCATTTTAGTATCTGTTCTAGCCGATTGATCGTGCTCGGTCGAAGTGCGATCGTCTGCCAGCTTGCTTCTTGATCGTTCGATTTTATTTGGAGAGTTGGGGTTTCGTCCCCAACGGTTATAATTATTGGTGGGGGCTATAAATACCCCCCAATTGCTCTTGTACAGGCTGCTAGTGCCCATTTAACATCTCTAGAGCCTTGAGAGCCTTTGCATTCACTCAACACTCAAAAACACTCTTGTGCATTCATTGTGAGCTTGTTGAGATACATTCAAGTGCATTCATACTCCTAGTTGATCCATTTGCACTTGAGTGTCGTCAAGTGAAGATCATTGGTCTATTACTCTTGGAGTGTTGCCGCACTCCTAGACGGCTTGGTGGTGGAGCACGGTGATCTCTTCAAAGAAGATTGTGAAGAGGCCCGGTGCAATCTTGTGAGTGGTTCGGTGTTCACCATCTCCGGAGCGGAGGAAGAACAACCATAGTGAATCGAGGGAAGGCTTAATTCGTGGAGCCGGCTTGAGGTGTCAAGCTTCCTCAACGTGGACTAGTGAAGACCGGCAAGTCTTCGATACCACGGGAAAAACATCGTCGTGTCTTTGTGGTTATCTCTAGTCTTTACTTTCCGCATTTATATTTCTAGCTTGTTTATTGTGATTGATTTGCTTAGCTAGAAGTATAACTTGTTTGGACTAAGTTATTAATTGGCTAAATTGTTAAATTATTAAAAATTTTAAAAACCTCATATTCACCCCCCTCTAATCGGTTATCCTTGATCCTACAAGGAGGACGACGAGTGTATCACTGAGGAGTCCTCAAAAGCTGCTCCAAGTCATAAATACTCCCCATCATGGCAGACAATCTGTTATGAGTCTCATCAAAGAAGTCATTACGAGTTGTCTCCATCTCAAGTAGCTTTATTCTTGAGTCTCATCTTGAAATTCATTTTGTTTTACCTTCATTTCTTGTAATGTGCTAAGAATTTGTCACGATTTTGAAGAATTTGTGCAAGGGTACCTTCGGGATAGAGCCACTGAACAGTACAAAGATCAAGAACGGGATCATCCTCATTACCATGACGAGGAGGCATACCGTCTCGTGGCTTGTAAGACTTATGGACTGATCCCAATCCACCACGATACTCAATTTTCTTCATAATCAATGCCATGATGTATGGAGCATAGTAAATCCTCTTAATCCTATCATTCTTGGAAGATACTATGCCTTGGAGAATCACATCCACAACATCAAATTTTATCCCCTTCATAATATGATCAATACTATTCCAAGCATGCCCCTTGACTGCTTCAAAATTACCACTCTTGGGGTAAAAGGTATGATTGATAATCCTGTTAACCATGCTTGGTAAGGGCTTAAGTCCAGTAATAGTTCCAAGCTTATACCTGGCAGAGGAATCATAATAGTCAGCCCATGCAGAGACAAGAAAGCGAGGTCATCAAAGATCTTCTCCCAAGAGCTAGACTGAATCCTCAAAATCCGCTCAAATTCCTTCTTAGTGCTCTCCAAATTTCTAGTAACTGATATCCATCTAAATGATGTCAAATCTGGAGAGACATGCATCGTGGCATAAAACTGTCTGATCAGCTCATCATCATAATTTTGCTTTAGTGCTACAAGGT
This sequence comes from Phyllostachys edulis, assembly GCA_036346405.1. Taxonomy (NCBI): domain Eukaryota; kingdom Viridiplantae; phylum Streptophyta; class Magnoliopsida; order Poales; family Poaceae; genus Phyllostachys; species Phyllostachys edulis. Next base: position 29,456 of record JAYEVD010000555.1, read on the forward strand.
CATGAAGACCCACTCGATGAAAAAGCTGATAAACACCACTGTAATTATCCAAAGTGTTTATATGAGCCCACTTAATCCATTTGTGATCTACAAACTTCCTGTGATGTCCATATAACTGTTCATACACTTGTTCTTGAAAGACAGTATGGAATCTTGGATTAACTGAATCAGACTTGAAAATGTATTGATTTACATGCCGCTTGATGGCATATTCATCGGCTGAAATGAGTCGCAAATCAGTTGGAGACTCTAGAGACTCTCCCAAGTCATCATCGGTGCCTGCCTGTTCTGACTCAGTCTCAGAATCATCATCATCTTCTTCTTCTTCGCTTTCTTCTGTTTCAGGTTCAGGAGCTGGCCTTTTGCCCTTGCCATGCACAACCTTCTGTCGAACTAATCTTGTTTGTTGAGTTGGAGCTGCAGGTTGAATTCATTGAGGTGGTTGAGTTGGAGCCGAAGAGGATTGAGGTGAAGATTGCCTTCTTGGAGGTCCATGTGATTTCCGAGTCAAAATGCGAGTCCTAGGCATCTTCACATAGATAAGATAGGTTATAAGAAGTTCAAAGGATTAATCAAACTAGAATTAAGTGAAAAAGAAATGAGCTTTCTGTTTCCAGTCAGGAAAATCGGACAAACCACCGTTATATGGCCGGTACAACCGCATTTCGGTTGAACTGCGCTCAAAAACCGGCTGTACCGATTGTCCTGACCGAGTTTTAGGTTAAGCAAAAAATTGGATTTTTGATGGTTTTTCATGGAGTGAATCTATGGAATGAATGCGCAAGCATCATTAGACATCAAATATACTATTTTGCCCATCTAGAAACCAAAAGATCATCCACATTTTCAATTAAACCTAAAATGATACCTAGGATTCCAAAAGCGGTAAAAACTTGAATCAAAAGGGATTTTACCTTAAGGGATGGAGGAGGTGAACCCTAGAGATGCAAGAATCAGCAAAGCAACGAAGAATCGCCGAAGATTTGAGAGATTTGAGTGGAGGTATTTGGGGAGTCTCGGGTTGGAGAGAGAAAAACCCAAGTGAAGTGGTGTAGTGCGGTTACGGTTGAACCGACGCGAGGGGTTAAGACTCGGGTGAAATAGTAACCACAGGGAGTTACTGCCCCCTCACAAATTGACGCGGTCGTACCACCAAAAGACCGCCGGTAGAACCGCACTGTGGTCATACCGCTGTTATAACACCGGTCGTACCGCGCATAACACGCCGGTTGTTCCAATCATCTTGGAGCTTCAAAAAACAGCTCTGGATTTTCTTTGGAATTGAGATTATTTGCAAATGATCCTTAGTTTTGCACTCAAATAAATATCATTAAGGATCATTATGCATAGAATAAATTAATGTCTATATAAGAACATAATTTTTATGATCATAGATGCCTTTAATAATAGATTAAAAAAAACTTTCATAAGATAGTCACGTAACATCAAATGAAGCACAATGCATGAGGCAAGAGTTCAACCAACATTCGAATAGTCTATGATATTTAACTCATTCCTCAATTTGCAAAAGCGGCCTTCATCTAATGGCTTGGTGAAAATATCCACTAATTGATCTTCAGTTCTTATGTGGCTAATTTCAATATCTCCCTTGCTCACATGATCTCTCAAGAAATGGTGGCGAATATCTATATGCTTGGTTATTGAGTGTTGAACAGGGTTATTAGCAATTTTCACCGCACTATCATTGTCACACAAAAGAGGCATTTTATCGAATTTAATTCCATAATCCATCAATATTTGCCTCATCCATAGCAATTGAGCACAACAACTTCCCGCGAAAACATATTCGGCTTCGACGGTGGATAATGCTACGGAGTTTTGTTTCTTGGATGACCATGATACTAAAGATCTTTCTAAGAATTGACAACTACCCGAGGTATTTTTTCTATCCACTTTACAACCCGCATAATCGGAATCCGAATATCTAATTAAATCAAATTTAGCACCTTTGGGGAACCATAGACCAATGCCAGAGGAATGCTTTAAATATCTTAGTATTCTTTTAATGACCATTAAATGACACTCTTTTGGAGTTGCTTGAAAACGTGCACACATGCAAACGCTAAACATGATATCGGGCCTAGATGCGGTAATATAAAGCAAGCTACTAATCATATATCTATAAAGCTTTAAATCTACCTATTTACCTCCCTCATTTAAGTCAAGATGACTGTTAGTTGCTATGGAAGTCTTAATGGGTTTTGCATCCTCCATGCCAAACTTCTTAATCAAATCTTTTGCGTACTTGGTTTGGCTCACGAAGGTCCCATCTTTGAGTTGCTTGATTTGAAGTCCAAGAAAATAGCTCAATTCTCCAATCATGGACATTTCAAATTCACTAGACATCATATCACCAAACTCTTCGCAAAAATCTTGATTAGTAGACCCAAAAATGATATCATCAATATAAATTTGACAAACAAAGAAATCATCATTTAAGGCTTTAGTAAATAAAGTTGAATCAATTTTCCCGATTTTGAATCATTTTGAGACTGGAAAATCTCTAAGGCGTTCATACCATGCTCTAGGAGTTTGTTTAAGACCATAGAGCGCCTTGGAGAATTTATAGATATGATTAGGATTTTTAGGATCTTCAAAACCGGGAGGTTGTTCAACAAAGACAAGTTCGGATATTCTACCATTTAAGAATGCACTTTTAACATCCATTTGAAATAATTTAATATCAAAACATGATGCAAAAGCAAGTAATATCCGAATTGACTCAAGCCTAGCTACGGGAGCAAAAGTTTCACCAAAGTCCAATCCTTCGACTTGCGAATAACCTTAAACGACCAATCTTACTTTGTTTCTTACAACCAAACCATTTTCGTCGTGTTTGTTTCTAAAGACCCATTTTGTACCAATAATGTTGTGTTCCTTGGGTTGATCCACCAATATTCAACCTTCATTTCGGGTGAAGTTATTGAGTTCTTCATGCATAGCATTCACCCAATCCGGATCTTCAAGTGCTTCTTCTACATAATTTGGCTCAATGGAAGAGACAAACGTGTAGTGTTCACAAAAAGAAGCAACACGAGAGCGAGTTTGGACACTCTTACTTACGTCACCCAATATTTGATCTATTGGATGATCCTTTACAATTGCATTATGAATTCTTGGTGGTACGTATGATAGTTGATCATCTTCCTTATTGTTCTCTTCATCAATTTGAACTTGATTTGTGAAAGAGGTAGAAGGCTCAACTCAAGTGGAAGATGATGGATTGTTTTCGAGCTTGATGTCGCCTATTTGCATATGCTCCATTGCTTTTCTTAAAGCTTCGTTACCTACATCATTCAAATTCTCATGCTCTTCTTGAGAGCCGTTAGTTTCATCAAATTGCACATCGTGCCTTTCTTCAACTAAACCGGAGTTTTGGTTAAATATACGATAAGCTTTGCTATTTGAAGAATAACCAAGCAAGAAACCAATATCACAACGACTAGCAAATTTTGAAAGACGAATACCCTTCTTCAAAATATAACACTTGCAACCAAACACTCGAAAATAAGAGATGTTCGGTTTTCTTCCTACAAGAAGCTCATAGGAAGTCTTTTTCAAAAGACGACGTAAATAAAGACGATTTATGGTATGACAAGCGGTATTAATTGCTTCCACCCAAAAGCTATCGGAAGTATTATACTCATCAAGCATTGTCCTAGCCATTTCAATTAATGTACGATTTTTCCTTTCTACAACTCTATTTTGCTCTGAAGTGTAGGTTGTGGAAAGTTCGTGCTCTATTCCAAGTTCATCACAAAAGTCTTCAACTTTAGTATTCTTGCACTCCGAACCATTATCACTACGGATTTTCTTTATTTTGAAATCAAATTCATTTTGAGCCCTTTTTACAAAACTTTTGAAAATGCCGGAGGTTTCACTTTTATCATCTAGGAAGAATACCTATGTGTATCTAGAGTAATCACCCACAATGACTAAACAATAGCTATTTCCCTCGATACTCTTATAGGTTGTTGGCCCGAACAAATTCATATGTAAGAGTTCCAATGGTCTAGAGGTTGACATGATACTCTTAGAAGGATGAGAATTAACGACTTGTTTACTGGCTTGACAAGCACTACGAAGTCTATTTTTCTCAAACTTCACATCTTTCAATTCAACAACTAAATCATATTTGAAAAGCTTTTTGAGTTGAATCATTCCAGCATGAGCTAGCCTTCTATGCCAAAGCCAACCCAATGAGGTTTTAGCAATCAAACAAGTTTTTAAACATGATTCATTTGAGCTAAAATCAACCAAATAAAGATTTCCAAATCTAAAACCTTTGAAGACGAAAAAAGCTATTGACGAGGATATAATAATAATCCTCATTTTATCTTTTATCTATAACTCCTTAACCAAGTAAATATGACGTCATATGGTCCCTGAGTATACCCCTTAAATGTTATAAGGGAAGAGCCTACTGGATGGTCATAAGTTCTTCTACGACCACCCCCATAATCGTAAGTTATGCTATGACTACCCCATAGTCGTAAGTCTTGCTCGACTACCTTATAGTCGAGGTTCTTCTACGACTAGGTCATTTATGACCACCTTATGATCAATTAAACCTCTGAGACAAGTAGGCCTAATTGATTAAGGGATTCAAATAGTCATCATCGCCACATTACTCTTGCCAAGTAATAGCACGTAATGCTCCATTATCTACGGTATATAGTCATTAGGCGACATGGAGAATGTCGCGGTGATTACTACCAACGTCGCCCGTTACTGAGGATGTGATGGCGCCGCTTCACTGAGGCCGCCGCTCCTTCACGTACTATATAAAGGCGGCAATCGAGAGAGAAAGGGCGAGAGAAATACAAGCACTATCATCTGTAATAGTCTGAGTTTTTCCACGATTGTTGAGAATACACTCAATACCATACACACACGGGAGTAGGGTTATTATTCTCTCCGGAGAAGGCTGAACACATATAAAATCCCGTGTCAATCTCTGCGTGATTTCATTCTAGGAGACCCCGAATCAAACAATCTTTACGTAAGTTCGGTTCTAAAACAACGGCAGTTTAGCGCCGTAGGGATCTTCGGTAATCTCTTGTCAACATACTCTCATTTTCCAAATCTCATGCACTCATGGCGGAGAATGGAGCGAGGATAACTGGTTCGACTTGGCGGTCTGTGACGTCGACATGGATGCGGTTTCGATTCTGAGCCGAGTGATGACTCATCCGATGGAATCTGCTGCCTCGGTGATCTTCCCGAGATCCGGGAGACAATGCGTGATGGGGTTGAGGAGGAACCATATCCCCCACAAGATCGTCCAAGAGAGAGTCTACCCTCTCAAAGGACAAGGTCAATTTGACGAGGACTACACCAGTGGACTCACAACACGGACGAGTTTTATCTCAAAGTGTCGAAGTCCCCCTAAAAGGCGGTCCGACTTGGTGAGGCAAGTTCTGGAAGCCACAATTCGAGGACTTCACCGACATCTGGTGATTCTCTCTCTCGGATGGCCAGAGAGAGCGGGATCAAGCATGCTTTTCCTACAAATTCGGCCATCTCTCCGCAGATCCGCACCTAGCGGAGCGGTTATAACCGGACTTCCCTACGGAGGATTACTCCAAGTCGCCAGATGGTGTCTCGGCGACTCCTCAAGCGGGAGGCCTCGGCGCAAGTGAGAATCATCAACGGGAGGTCTTCGTCCTTCCCTCAGATCAAGGTCACTCTCCTAGAGACCGAACTGGAGACCCTCCCGGAAGATCACGCCGCGCCCCTCATAGCAGTGGCAAGAACACCACCGATGGTGGACACGACCAACACCTTCATGAACGCGAAGGAAATCCTCAACATACTCACACTTCATTGAGGCAGTCTCAAGAGTCTAACAGGGAAGATCTTGAAGCTACTCGACGAAGGAAGATTGCGGCTCAGAAGAGTTTACCTGGGCGCATCCAATATCGGTCAGAGGAAGCTCAAGAACTCCAGCACATTAGTGATTTGCTCGAGAATCAACTCGAGCTCGCTCGAAGCGCCAGAGTCACGACCTCTTCGTTGAAGAGATCGCACAAAACTTCGGTCTCTGATGGAAAAGCTAGAAGCACCTCATGGCATCATTGAAAATCGTAGTAATCGACTTCTTGACTACCGGTCGATTGATCATATCACCACAAAGGAATCGGCAAGCGATGAAGTCACATCGATCTCCTACTCAGAGAAATATTTTTGAGCGGCGATGATCAACAAACCTATCGGAGAGGTGATCGTTCACCATCCGACATAGGAGTGCTGCGAGCAGATGAACTACGAGGAGTATTCCTCGTAGGACCAAGACCTATTATAGGTCAGGTCAACCTATTACTGGGTATCGTCGAGTACGACCACCTGATGATATCAACCATTCTTTCCTGCAAAGGAGGCGTCAAGAAGTCATTCTTGGATGTCGGGCATTCTCGCCCGATCTTGAAGCGTTTTTTAGCCACCTCGCTTTCGACCGATAAACATGGAGAAATTTGATGGATCCCAAAATCCTATCGAATTTCTTCAAATCTACTAACAACGATCCGAGGCGGGAGGAGGAGAGAACATGTGATGGCAAATTACCTTCCAAGCGTGCTCGAAAGGTGCGCTCGATCGTGGTTATTGAACCAACCACTCTAGTCGATTCATTCTTGGCAACACCTCTGCGATCTTCTCTTGGCAAACTTTCAGGCACTTACAATGCATACAGGAAGGAGGACGACTTGCCGGATGAGACAAAAGCGACAACGAGACCTTGCACCAATTCATCAAGCACTTTAGTCGGGTTAAGTAATTCAATTCGGAAGTTTCGATTCATTTGTCATCGGGGCTTTCAAGCAAGGAGTCCGTAGTAGAAGGATAACGAAGATATTGCTTTAAATCCGCCTACCATCGTCACCGAGCTCTTTGAGATGGCCGATCGTATGCAACTGCCTCGAGGCGGTCGAGGTGGAACAACACAATCGATCAAGAAAACAATACCTCTCGAGAGCCGGTGATATTGGTAAGAAGAAAGATAAGAAAGCAAAAAGTCCAAGAACAAAGCGAAGGATCAAAAACTCCGTCGGTGGTTCAAGGAGGTCTTGGTGTGAATGATAAAGAGCCACACACCTCAAGCCACATTAGGCCGAGGCAAAGGTAAGCGCCCGATCGAAAAAATGATAAGCCTAGGTGGTGTCCTTTCCATAAAAGGAGGGCATGACCTTCCAGAAGCTGCCGGTCTTTCAGCGAAAGCTTGAAGACTACTACAGCGACAAGGACCGCTTCCTACTCTCGGCGGTAGGGCAAGCAGTGGTCATAAGACTTGGATGACGAGGAGGAGATGCCGTTCCAGGATCCGCAACACAACGTCGAGCACATCTACGGAGAATCATCAGCATATGAATCAAAGCGACAACTTAAAGCTGCTGAACGAGAGGTAAACTCCATAGATCCTCCTCTTGTCAATAAATTACCGAAGTGGTCAGAAGTCACCATCTCCTTTGAGAAGAGTGACTGTCTGATTCCTTCGACTCGACCAGGTCGGTATCCGATCGTGGTTGAACCCACCATCAACAATTGTCGAGTCAATCGAGTTTTGGTTGATGGTGGCAGCTCGTTAAATATTTTATTTACGAGTGCCCTGGATGAAATGCAAGTACCCAGGATTAAGGTAAGACCGGTACGATACTCTTTCCATGGAATCGTCAGGGATCTTGACCAAACCGATTGGTCAAGTTTCTCTTCCTTTAACATTTGGTTCACCAAATAATTTCGAGACGAGAGAAAATCTCCTTTGATGTGGTCGATTTCGTCTGGCATATAACGCCATACTCGGACGACCAACTTTGGTAAAATTCTTAATGGCTACTCATTATGGATATCAATGTATTAAGATGCGAGTCCCAAAGGAGTAATCACAATTCATTGTGACAAGAAGATGGCGCATACTGCGAAATCGATCCCTCGAGATGGTTGGACAAATACCATTTCGAGAAGAAAATCGACCTTTGACTAGTAAGTTGAAGCCTAAAAGCTGTACCAAAGCCGAGCGACAAGGTCAAAGAGGTTCCTCACGGGCCTTGAGGGAGCCCTCGAAGACTATTCGCATCGGGGATACTTCGAACCCCAAATAGGAAGGCGCCTCATCGCCTTCCTCAGAGTTAAGCAGATGTCTTCGCGTGGCAAGCATCCGACATGCGGAGTCCCGGGGAGGTGATCGAGCACGAGGCTAGCTACTACACGACAAAGTACCGTAAAACAAAAATTATAGAGATTTGCCCTGATCGGCGAGATGCTATTAAATCGAATTGGATAAGCTACTTAAGCGGGCTTTATAAGAGGTCAACCACCGAGTGGTTGGCTAATCTGTAATGGTTAAAAAGTCAAGCGGCAAATGGCGTATGTGTGTAGACTTTCTTGATCTTAATAAAGCTTGTCCAAAAGCGATTTTCCTTTACCTCATATCGATCGGTTGGTTGATCCTCTGCGAGTTGTGAAATGTTAAGTTTTTAGATGCATATTGCGGATACCACCGGATCAATATGTGTGTAGGCGATGAAGAAAAAGCGCATTTATTACACCATTTGGTATATTTTGCTATGTCAAAATGCCATTTGGTCTAAAAATGGCGGCTTCTTTTCAACGCTTGATGCAAGCAACTTTTTATCTCAATTAGGCGAAATCTAGAAGCCTATGTTGATGATCTAGTTGTTAAAAGCATCAAGAGACTTAATCATATTCTTGACTGCTAGAAACATTCGACAATCTCGAGAAAACATCGCTTAAAACTCAATCACGAGAAGTGTGTGTTGGAATCTCTTCAGAAAATTGCTTGGATTCCTAGTATCTATCGATGAATCGAAGCAAATCAAAAGATCAAGGCCATTCTCCAAATCGCCCTCAACCACAAGGAAAGAAGTTAGAAACTCACTTTGGGTGCATGGCGGTTTAAGTCGTTTCATCGCACGATTGGGAGAAAAGGACTACCTTTCTTTAAACTTCTAAGGAAACACGAAGGTTTTGAGTGGTCAAAGAGGCAAACTCTTGCCTTTGAGGATGTCAAGAGGTACCTTCACGAGTGCTCCTATTCTAGTTTCTCCGAAGCGGAAGAAGCGCTCTTAATTTACCTAGTTGTCACGCCCGCAGGCGATAAGTGCGATAATGGTCGTAGAATGTGAAAGCGTCTGACGACGATTTACTACGTGAGTGAAGTTTTACACGGGCCTAGGGGCGTTACCCTCAGTCCAAAAGCTTCTATATGCCCTCCTCATGTCTTGAGAAGCTGCGACATTATTTTCAGCGCACAAACTAGTTGTTGTCTTGCCCGAGTTTCCCTTAGGGCGATCCTCCACAATAGGGAAGCAGCGGGGCGCATGGCAAAATGGTCGGTCGAACTTGGGGAGTTCGACATCCATTCGTGTCGAACGGCCGTTAAATCTCAGATCTTGGCGGACTTTGTCGCGAATGGACAAATCTGAACTCGTTTGGGATCCCTAATCTGATTCCCACGACCGATGGGCGATGTACTTTGACGGGTCGCTTACTTTAAGTGGCTCGGGGGTGAGGTGGTCTGGTATCTCCAACCAGAGACCTTAAAGTATGCCATACAATTAAACTTTCGGGCCACTAACAGCGTGGCGAGAATCTGAAGGTTTGCTAGGCGGCATCTGACGTGGCGCGCTCGATTCGCCGACTACTCGTGAGAGGAGACTCTCAACTAGTCGTGACTCAAGTCGGAAAAGAGTACTAGTGCTCTAATCGACAATGTCTCGGTACTTATCGGAAGTCGTAAGCTAGAAAAGCATTTTTAGGTTTGAAGCACAATTTATCCCTCGAAAGGATAATTTCCTCGCAGACCCGGCTTGCTCGAATAGCTTCTTCGATCTGAAGTACCAAAGGAGTCTTCTTGGAACAACTCGAAGCCGTCATCGGTCGATGAACGAGACACCTCCTATTGAGGCGGCCTCTCTAGAATACGAGGATACATGGATGGCGCCTATCTATGAGTATCTTGAGAAGGGTTCAAGATGCGAAAGGCGATCTCGGCGGATCGTTTATCGAATAGCCAAAATGTATACTTTGGTTGAAGGAGTCCTCTATAAGCGAGGTACTCAAGGGGTGCTCATGCGATGCATTTCATGAGCGAAGGATTAACACTCCTTCACGACATACATGATGGCATCTGTGGAAATCATGCTTCCTCTGAGCGGCTGGTCGGTAAGGCTTTTCGACAAGGTTTTCTTGCCAATGACCCTTTATGATGCTAAAGAATTGGTTAAAAAGTGTGTCGATGCGGTTTCATAGCGACAAATACACCAACCAGCTCGGGCATTACAAACAATACCTCTATCTTGGCCTTTTGCGACACAGGGTCTCGATATCCTAGGACCGTTCCCCAAAGCTCCGGGAGGTTTGAGTTCCTTTTGTGGCTATTGATCGTTCACAAAATGGATTGAAGCGAACAGTGTATTGGGATAACAACGAAGCGGCAAAAGCGGTTTATGATGAGATCGTAATTACTCGATTTGGAGTCTGAGTCGAATAATTACGAGATAATAGTAAGCAATTTTGGCGCAAAATTTGAGGGAATTTTGCGACGAGTTGGAGTACCAAGTTGTGTTATGCTTCAGAGCCCATCCCCAAAGTAATGGGGCAATCGAGCGTGCAAGCGGCCAAATAATGAGAGAATTAAGACTCGAGTCTTGACCAGACTCATCAAGCGCTCGGGGCTTGGGTACAAGAGCTACCCTCGTATTATGGGCTGTTAAATGCGACTACGGTCAGACTCTGAGTGAAACACCATTCTTTCTAGTCTTGAATGAAGCCATGCTTCCTCGGAACTAAAGATCTGGTCAACACAGTGAAACTTTCAAAGACTCCAACCAAGAACAACTTGGCAGATGATATTAATCTACTTGAAGAAAGGAGAAACCATGCCCTAATTAGTTCGGCGGTCTACCAACAAGCCTGCGAAGATACTACAATCGTAAGGTCCAACCTCGCATGACCTCATTGTAGGTGACTTAGTATTGAGGCTCTGCCAATCCAAGTCTAATCGGAACAAACTTTCTCCCAAGTGGGAAGGTCCTTACACGTGGTGAAGTTACTCATCGAGGTCACGATTGGCAATGGAAGGCGGCGAGTTCTCTCGAATTCTTGGAACATCGACCCGATTCATAAGTTTTATGTGTAACCAATCATTGGACAATAAAGACTCGGGTTTCTCTATCTCTATTGTCTTACTTTTAAGTAGTGCTTTCATAATCTTTCGACTATATTCCAAACACCCGGTTTCCTTTACCTTTGGTGAAAGGCGAGTAACATCACCTAGTCGAAGTCTCTCCTCTCTGCATGTGGTCACCGCCCACTAGAAGGAGCTTCCTAGTATTGACTCGTTACTCACTTTTGCCGCCAACACAAGAGCTCGGTTTCTATTTAGTGAAATATTTTTGAAAGCCTACTCCTTTCACCTTATATTATTTCTTGATTCTTTTGAAAAATATTCTAAGCGAGTGCACTTTTTAGATTTATTCATTTGCCTTTGGTGTATTCGATTAGTCTCAACTAAGTCGGAGGAAGAAACACATCTAGTCGAAGTCTCTCCTCTCTGCACGTGGTCACTCGCCCACTAGAAGGAACTTCCTAGCATCGTCGATTTCCTACTCTTGATACGGGGACGGACTTATCGAGTCCTCCAAAGAAGAGGCGAACGAATTTTTGAAGTCCTCTGGATGTTTGTTTAACTCAAGTTCTTTGTTCTCGATTTAATTAATCTAGTCGGAGATGGTGACATCACCTAGTCGAAGACTTTCCTCTCTGCGTGGTCACGCCCACTAGAAGGAACTTCCTAGTGTCGATTAATTTACTAATTTTTCGACCGATTGCATGACAATCGTGACCAAAAACTACAAGTTAACCAAACCTCTCATTTCGAAACCCTTTTAACACTATTTACTTAGTTTGTCTAAACAAACTAAACAAATAATCGAGGGCTAGGATAAAGTTATTAATTTGACTTCAATTCTTAGTCTTTCATTCTATTTTTCATTAGTTAATTATCTTTTGAGTTACTAACTACTCGACAAGATGATTTGTAGGAAAAAAAAGATGCATTATATAATACATCAACAAAAGCTTGTTTTTCACATGTTTTTACAAATCACTCACGAAGAAGAGAGCCTAGTCGCATTTCCTCGAAACTTTTTACCAGTGGTTGCATTTCTTCAATAAGGCGACTTGCTTCTACTTGAGCGATCGAAGTCGACTTCGATTGGTTGCACATTAAAATTTGGGGTCGTGAGCTTTAAGTTTTGCCAATGCATAACTTATAGCACTTTCGACCGCCTCCTTGATGGACTCGGTTTGATTGGCCTTGAGTGGTCACAAGTTCTTGCAAAGTCGACTTGTTCCCCAATAGTACTTACGTGAGCAAGCTATCGTATCATCTTGAGGAGCTTTTCCTCGATCGTAGCTCACCAAGTACATTGTTGAGAGCATGATATTATCTTGAAGATTAATCTTCATCGCCTCCATGACTGTTGAGTGCGAGTCGAAGTCTCGCGGAGTTGTTTGTTTTCGACCACTTGTTCTGACAAGAATAAAATTGGTCGAGTAAATAAACTTCTAGAGGAGAGAATAAAATAGTCATAGGTAAAAGAATTTCTTACGCTGAGGCGAGAATCTAACTTCTCGATTTACGCATTATGAAAGCAGCGGTCTCGGCATGCCGCTCCTTCCATAACTTGACTTCATCTGCGTTTGCCTTAGCAATGCAGACGGTCTCGTTATAGATCAAAGTCTTATCCCTAATTTCATTTTGAGTCTTCCGGTTCAAGATCCATTTCTAAGAGAAGCGAGAATTAGAAAAGAAGGAACTTCGTAATGATTTGCGGGAAAAGAAATGCTTACGATCGGCGAGATCTCGGCCTCTCAATTTCTTGATCCTTCTCTTTGGATATCTGAAAAAGCTCGCGAATAACCCGATTTTTTCCTTAACTTCATCTGAAGGTTGTCTCGTATCATTTTCTTTTTACGAAAGGAAGCGATTAGGTAAAATCAACAATATAAGCGATCCTAAGTCCGGCACTTCTTGTTTATCTTTTCTGCATTTCTTGATTCTGCAGAGTTGGCTTCTTTAACCTTTCTCAAGAGAATTCTACTTGTTCACATAGCTTTCTCGACTCCTCTTTTTGATAATCGGCGAGTCGGCCAAAGTCTTTTAAATAAGCTTTTTAACTGTAAAGGTTAAAAGTGGACATAACATTATTAAATTGGTTATAAGCTCTCCTACAACCATTGATCCGATCGTAAGTTCTTCTCGACTATGGATCTAGTCGTAAGTTCTCCTCGACTAAGCATCACAGTAAATAAGCCTTTTTCGACTAGTACCTAGTCGTGAGTTTTCCACGACAAACCACTGTAAGCATTATATAAGTAGTCAAGTCAAAAGCGACTATGAAAAATAGTGACTTACCACCTCTCTGCTGTTTGCGAGTTCCTCTTTCTGTCGACTCTAGAAGTTGTCGGTGATATTCACCAACAACGACAATTTACTCTAGAGCTTTACGCAAAAGGAAAAGCGATGAAAACAAGGGAAGATCACATATATAAGTATGCTTAAATACTTACACTCATGGTTGATCAAGCAAATATCGAGTAAACCGACTCTGGATGCTTGACTTGTCTACTCTATCGACTGATCCCACCAAACCTTCTCAAGACGCTCATTGTCAAAAGTGTCCCCTCTATTGGGAATGTCTTTGGGATGAGAGACTCGATGGCGAGATCTAAAAGCAGAAGACCCTACTATGGAAGCAGGGCCAAAGAAATCAGAACAGAAGTTGAAGTATTCCTCATCTTCCGATTCTGAAATTGCAGCATCTCTTTGGGTACCAGGAAGGAGGTTTGCAACAATTTCCTTCTCCGCACGGTGGTCAGGTACATCTCCACCTTGGGCAGAGACTTCTGCGACTGCCTCTGCTGGTCCCACGACCACACCAGTGGTCATGGCAGCTATTTCTGTGGTTGTAGCCGCTACCTAAGTGGTTATAGCCGCCACCTCAGCAGTTGTGGCCGCTACCTCAGCGGCCATGGCTACAACTTCAGCGGTTGTGACAACCGCCTCGGGAGCCACGACTTCTTCCACCATCCAGGCCGAAGATGATCCTTCGACCACTCCCGCTGTCAGCTCTCCTATCGCTATAGAGGCAGAAATGAGCTTCTCGATAGAAGCCACCTCGGGGACTGAAGAAGTCGAGCTAAAACAAACAAAAGGATAGCAAGTCAAATTGTGAAAAGCAAAAGGTAAATGATGTTCTTACACTTTGCTTTGTTTAGCATACCTCTGCATCTAGACTTGATCGAAACTTTGAAGCCATCTTGGCGATGGAAGGGTTCTTGACGTCTTTGCTACGACCACATCTGGTGCGTAGCTCAAGATGAGGAATAGGCAGCCCACGACCACGTCACGGTCGTGGATCTTGAACGAGGACCATCTCTCGGTCTCGACTTTCCGGGAGGGCGAGATCGGTCTCGACCACTCCAAGAGCGGCGCTACCCTCAACAATAGGGAGCTGGATCGGCGTTGTCCTTCACAAAGACATAAACTCCTTCCAGTTCTCTTTTCTAGTTGCTTGACAAAACTAGAAGTGGCGAGATACTATAAGCTTTCTCGTCATAATAAAAGGTACCTTGGCCTTGTGGGCTTTGCGCCTAAGAGGTTCTTCAACCTCCACGGCCTCCTCATTGCTGTGCCGGTCTCGACTCTTCTTTGTGGTCATGTCCTTGGTCTTCACGGATCTTGCGTATAAGAGGTTCTTCATCCTCCTCGACTTGATTGTTTCGACTTGATTTACTGCTGCGACTATCGTCATGAGACCTTACTTGAGACACTGAGTGAAATGAGGGACTTGAGCTTGATCTCTCTTGTCGGCGACTTTTGAAAGTCGGCGCTTTTTACTAGGGGCGAGTCTTTGTCACTTTATCGCCCTGCGCCAATGGTCATCGATTCGACCTCTTCGTCATCCGGCGGTTTTCCATGCCTACTTTACGTAAAGAAAAAGCGAAAAAAGAAGAATCAATGACCCGATCGTAAGTTTTTCTCTGACCGATTACCTAGTCGTAGCTTTTCTCGACATGTCACGATTGTAAGATTTTCTCGATCACTACCTAGTCGTAAGTTCTTTCTCGACTATAAAGTCCTAAGGATAAAATCAGCTTTTGATTACCTTTAGGCGCTCAACCTTTTTCCTCTGCGGACAAAACCGCAAGGATTTGAGAACCGCCATTAGGGTGGCGGGGCTTCTCTAAGCGAGTTTGACTTCGAGCGTCAATCTCTGCTGTGAAAGATACGTATAAAAGCAGATAAAGATACTTGATTGGATAATTTTGAAGAAGACCAAATTGAGAGTTAAGTCGAAAAACTACTTACCCTCATCGTAGTCCACAGTGGGTCTTTTGGCCGTGTACTTCCACATAGGAGGTACTCGTTTCTTCAAAGGGCTAATTAGGCGTGTGATGAAATCCTTCACCACATGCCATCCGATCAACCCCTTCTTTCAAATCCTTAATAGCTTGAATATAGGGGCAATTAAGTGATATCTTGGAGTCGAATCACGAAGATTTTTTTTGACCTTCCTGGAAGGTAAGGCTATCTTCGGAGGTGACTTTCGATAAAACCACCTCTTCCTCCATCCAGGACCACGAGGACTGGTGAACATCTGGATGTACTCCTCGACTTCCGTCATGGAGCTTCAGACCATAGCTTAGGCTATTCGACTTGTCGAGCCATTAAAGTAGAAATCTTGAAAAAGCTCAAGGTCATTTGGAATTCCAGTCGCCTCACGGAGATACACAAATCGCTCGACATTGTGATAGAATTGGGACCAAGGTTCACCAATTCCACCTCAAAATACTCAAATATCGATGTAAGAAAGGGGTGAGCGAGGCAATCGTAGACCACACTCTGTCGCTTTGGAAGGCGGAATTTGTCCATCCTCCCCAGCGGCCATTCTTTGCTTGTTAGTGGGAACCACTCCACGAGAACTCTTCTGGAATCTTCCCAGCGTTGACAAGGGCTTGCATCTTCGCCGTATCCATCTCCGACTCGGCCCACTTGGAGACTCTCCCGGCCATTTCTCTCAGAAGGAGGAGATTCTTGATTGAGTTGGTGGCGGAGAAGACAAGAACTTGATGAGCGATTGGGATGATTTAAGGAAAAGTGTGAACCCTAAGTCTTACCCGGTAAGTATTTATAACGCGTGCCTTGGGCGGGCGTGGTATTCAAAGGTTGCCACCG
Organism: Phyllostachys edulis; assembly: GCA_036346405.1. Lineage (NCBI taxonomy): Eukaryota > Viridiplantae > Streptophyta > Magnoliopsida > Poales > Poaceae > Phyllostachys > Phyllostachys edulis. The sequence continues at coordinate 45,735 of JAYEVD010000555.1, forward strand.
TCTCGGGAACCGCTCAACAGGCGAAGCTAACGGGTGTCGTTTGAAATTCCTAGCGTGTCCGTTCGAAAAAATCAGGTTTGCTTTTACACCTCAAATGAAATTACTTCCTTGGTTAGATTCTTTTTAACCAAAGGAAATGTCAATCGGAAAGGTTTGTCTTCCGATCACCATACTACTCGACCACCTCGTGATCGTAGAAATGTTCTCGACTATTTGATAGCAGTAAGCAATTTTCTTGACCAAGCATACTTACGGTCAAAGTAGTACACTAATGTCGAAGAGTTTTTCCTTCGACTATCTTTCTCTGACCCTCTCGTGGTCCTAAGACCAACTATAACTCCTTAACCAAGTAAGTTGCTTTCACTTGAAAATTGGGGGCTAGATGGCGAGGATATAATAATCCTCATTTTATCTTTTATCTATAACTCCTTAACCAAGTAAATATGGCGTCATATGGTCACGAGTATACCCCTTAAATGTTATAAAGGAAGAGCCTCTTTGGATGGTCGTAAGTTCTTCTCGACCACCCCCATAGTCGTAAGTTATGCTACGACTACCCCATAGTCGTAAGTCTTGCTCACGACTACCTTATAGTCGTAGGTTCTTCTCGACTAGGTAAACTATGACCACCTTATGATCAATTAAACCTCTGAGACAAGTAGGCCCAATTGATTAAGGGATTCAAATAGTCATCATCTGTTGTTACTCGCCAAGTAATAGCACGTAATGCTCCATTATCTACGGTATATAGCTGTTAGGCGGCGTGGAGGAATGTCGCGAGTGATTACTACCAGCGTCGCCGTTCTGAGATGTGATGGCGCCGCTTCACAGGCTACCGCTCCTTCACGTACTATATAAAAGCGGCAATCGAGAGGGAAAGGGCGAGAAGAAATACAAGCACTATCATCTGTAATAGTCGAGTTTTTCCTGATTGTTTAGAATACACTCAATACCATACACACACAGAGTAGGGTTATTATTCTCTCCGGAGAAGGCTGAACACTGTATAAAATCCCGTGTCAATCTCTGCGTGATTTCATTCTAGGAGACCCCGAATCAAACAATCTTTCACGTAAGTTCGGTTCTAAAACACCGCTGACTATCTTTTGCATTTGAAATGGTTACACATTCACAAGAGAATGAGCAAATTAATCCAAGATCAAATATTTGAGCGACCGATAGCAAATTGAAATTTAATGATTCTACTAAAGATACATTAGAAATGGAAAGGTCATTTAAGAGAGCAATTTTACCCAATCCTATTACCTTTCCTTTGCTATTATCGCCAAAAGTGATCTTGTCTACTCCTTTTCTATTCTCGAATGTGGTGAACATCTTTCATCACCGGTCATGTGTTGAGTGCATCCACTGTCAAGCACCCAATGTTTTCCAACGGTTTTATAGTTCACCTACAAAACAAGAATCAAGTTCTTCTAGGTACCTAAATTTGTTTGGGTCCTTGGAGGTTAGTAACCAAAGATTTAGGCACCCAAATAGCATTCTTTTTAGCGCCTAAAATTGAAGTGTCAACAAAACGAGCAACTACTTTACCATCTTTAGTCTTTCTAAGCATATAGCATAAATCATATAAACCAAGAGATGGAATCTTACCCTTAGGACAAGTTTGTTGCACATGTCCTATTTCCGTGCACTTATGGTAATACTTACCATTTTGTCTCATAAATCTTGTGGGCTTGTTTGCCGGCTTCTTACCTTTCTTAGGTACATACCTAAGACCTTCCTTATTGAATGAGCACCTTTGCTCACTCGAAAGCTTGTCAAGAGTAGCTTTACCCTTGAAGCACCTTTCCAAGATTTTGCTTAGCTTGGTCACTTGTTCCTTTAACTCATTGTTCTCAACAATAAGTTTTGCATCATTATGCTCAACATTGTTATGATTAACAATTATACTAGAGCAACATGGCAAAGTAATAGGATCATTACATGAAATAGATGCACTAGTTCTAGCAATTTCTACACTAGGCATATCATCAATAATATCGCATGTAATTCCTACACTAGAACAAGACTTGCTTGAATATTCTTGGATAAGCAAGTCATGAGCTTCCTTTAGCCCCTCATAAGAATATTTTAGAGAGATATGCTCTCTATTTAAAACCTTATATTTTGAATTTTCTTTTCCAAGATATTCATTTAGCTCATCAAGCATATCCACTAATTCATCATAAGTTGGTTCATTACTATTAATGGATTTTACCTTATCTCCTTTTGCCATGAGGCAAGTTGGAGTGGAGAATAGCGATGGAGCTTCCTTGATGGCAATGCGAACTAGTCCCTTCTTCTTGGGGGACTCATCCTCATCGGAATCGGAGTCGCTTGACTCATCATTTGAATCCCACTCTCCAATGTGGGCTTCATGCTTCTTGAAAAGCTTCTTCTTGCCATTATACTCCTTCTTCTTGTAAGACTTGTCCTTGTCATCCTTCTTTTCGGGGCAACGAGAAGCAATGTGCCCCTTCTCTTCACAATTATAGCATCGAATGTTGCTATAACGTTTCTTGTCACTTGAGGATTGCCCCTTCTTGTACTTGTCGAAGTTGTAGCTTCTATTGGGGCGTCTTTTCATGACCCTCTTCATTCTTCTTACAAGAAATGCATACTCCTCGTCGGAGTCTTCTTCTTCGTCCTCATCATCACTTGATTCCGCTTTGGCCTTGAAAGCGGTAATTTTCTTCTTTGAGGAGGATGTCTCCAAGAGCTCTTCTTTGTCCTTCTTGAACAACTCATTTGTGATGAGGTTGCCCAAAAGCCCCGTTGGTGTCATTCTTGGCAACTCGGGAGAGTTGAGAAATAGTGTCACCAACGTTTCATATTTGTCTGGAAGAGCCCTAAGAATCTTGCGCACAATATCAACATCAAGAAGGTTAGTCCCAAGGCCTTTGAGCTCATTCACAATGTTGTTGAGTCTTGAATACATCTCATTGATGTTTTCATGAGGCAACATTATGAATGTCTCATATTTAATCCGAAGCCTATGTAATTTGGCTTTTTGACCGTGGATGTTCTCTCATGGATTTCCGAGAGGGTAGTCCAAATATCATGAGCATTTTCCAAGTTGCTAACTCTATTGAACTTATCCGCGTTCAAAGCGCCAAAGAGAGCATTCATAGCTTGGGCATCTAAATGGGCATTACGTGTCTCTATTGCTGTGGGGTCTAGTGGATTAAGAGGCATAACGTAACCTTCATTTACGATTTTCCATATGCTCGGACTCATGGCCTTTAAGAAAATTGACGTTCTAATTTTCCAATAAGAATAATTTGAGCCATCAAACAAAGGAGCCTTGCCTATAGACACTCCCTCACTAGCCATCCTTTCTCTCCTAGTCGGTTAAGTCTAACAATGAAGACACCAAGCTCTGATACCACTTGTAGGATCAAGGATAACCGACTAGAGGGGGGTGAATAGGATGTTTTTAAACTTTTTAACATTTTAACAATTTAAGCCAATTAATAACTTAGTCTAAACAAGTTACACTTCTAGCTAAGCAATTCAATCGCAATAAGGAGCTAGAAATGTAAATGCGTAAATAGTAAAGACTAGAAATAACCACAATGAGACAAAGATGTTTTCTCGTGGTATCGAAGACTTGCCGGTCTTCACTAGTCCACGTTGAGGAAGCTTGACAACTCAAGCCGGCTCCACGAATTAAGCCTTCACTCGATCACTATGGTTGTTCTTCCTTCGCTCCGGAGATGGCGTAACACCAAACCACTCACAAGCTTGGGCCTCTTCACAATCTTCTTGAAGAGATCACCGTGCTTCACCGCTAAGGTCGATCAGAGTTTGGCAAAACTCCAAGAGTAACAAATCAAGACCTTAAGCAGCGACACTCAAGTGCAATAGGATCAACTAAGATGAATGGATGCACTTGAATGAACTCAACTACCTCACAATGAATGCACAAGGGAATTTTGGTGTTGAGAGAATGCACAAAGCTCTCAAGGCTCTAAAGATGTTAAATGAACACTAGCTCGAGTCCTTGAGCGGTTAGAGGGGTAATTTATAACCCCCACCAACATTTGTGACCGTTGGGGACCAAATCCCCAACTTCAGTGGATTCCCAGATGACCGAGCAACTAGGGTGTGGTTGAACCGCTTGGTGTCGTAAACCCGTGATGTGGCTAGAACAATGACATTTAATACTCGACATAGCCGTTGGAATTTTCCCGTCGTGCGACGATCGCTTGACCAAAGTCTTGGTACATGACGCATGTCGTCATACCGCTTTGACGAGCAGTACAACCGATCGTAGGGTTTCCAAAACGTTGAACTTGCATGTTCTTTGGAAAATACGTACCGCCTCAGAAAAATCGGTACAACCGCAACGCGGTTCAACCGTTTCATAAGCGCGGTACAACCGATTAGTAAGGAGAGCTCTGAGCCAAAATGCATCGGTTCTGGTTTTATTCAATCGCCAACTAAAAATCGGAACGATCGCAATGCGGTAGTACCGCTCAAAAAGCTGGTCGTACTGCATTAGCGCTCAGTTGGCAGAACCAGTCAAAATCCGGTAGTACCGCCAAGTATAGCGGTCATATAGCTTCAAGACCACTAACAAATCTGTTTAACTTCTGTGACGACCGATTTCGACAAAAGCACCTAGAGCTTTCAAATTCAAATTCAAATACATGCATGATTCTAAATTGATCCATATGGCACAAGAATATGCTATCAAGCTACTTAGTCATGATCCCCCTTAATAGTACGGTATTTAACCTATAATCCGGTTTTTCAACCAATTCTCCTAAGACCGGTAAAATATAAAAGGGTCTTAGACTACTTGTACCTTGACTTTAAGCCACGTAGATCTTCATGTCATCCTTTAGCATGCATCTTTACGTCATCAAGTTCACCAATGGGACTTAACCTTGTAAATACTCAATAAACATGTTAATCCCATATTCACATATTATCATTAATTACCAAAACAATTTTTAGGGGCCTAGATGCTTTCAGTGGGACGGTGGCAAATTTCGGTGTATACATGTGAAGAATAAGTGAGGCGACGACAGTTTGGGAGGTTGCGGAAGAAGTGAGGGTATGGATACGTCCGCGAGTCACACGGGAGGAGGAGGGCGGGGGGGAGACCTTGTCCCTATCAGGTTGGGTCTACATGCTGGTGCCCTTTGATGAGGAATTTTGGAAGGGGTGGGTGAGGCCAACCGTGCACGGGAGAAAGGACATCATCCCGCTGCGTAGGGGTAAACTCCTTCTTTTATTAGTTAAGATATCGCCAGAAATTTTGAGTTAGTGTTAGTCCAAGCGTTAGTGATTCAAAACTCTAAATTAAATTAGTTCAGAAAGAGAAAACAAGAGATTAGAGCCGAAATATATGTTAATGATTGAATCAGAACTATACAATTTCAAAGGCATAACAGATGTTAGTCAAGTTGGTGCATTTATTTTATTATTGGGAAGTTTGAGAGTTGAGATTGATTTGATTCTGTTTATGTCCCCTGGTATGTTGTGATCGTGTGAATATTATTGCCAGCTAAGAATACAAGTAATGCAGACTAAAATAAATAAAATAAACAGTATTTAATTGTCTGACTAAGAAGAACATTAGATATTTGAGGCACGTCCAAAATGAGGATCCTATAATCGTAATAAAATAAAACCTGAAATTGATGATAAGTCTAAATAAATAAGCACACAGGTGTCATGCTCAACGCAATGTGCATTTGTCAATAATTTCCCATCACCGATCATAAAAGCGCTGCGAAAGAAGTATTTAGCAAGATAAGCATAGAGGTTCTAAACATATGGCTCATATTATTTTGAAATGGGTGACTTCATCCAAAAGATGCAGATGAAGGTCAAGACGTAAAAGTGGACTACTTGTTCATGACTTCAGCAAGCAGGAAGCCTTTTAGAATGAAATGACCACCACATTTGTTTACAAATTTGTTCTTGAAGTTGTTCAATCAATGCATAAAACATAACTACAAAAAGGAGATGCTACAGCTCCCCTAATCCCTATAACATTATTAAACCAGTAACTGAAGCATAAGTAGTCCACATCTTTATCCCCGCATCCTTTCCCACCCGCTCACCAAACACACAGGCAGACGAAACTCAGTGCTGAATAACAAAAATTTAACAAAAGTCCAGTAAAGATCTTAATCAGAGATACATATTAAACCAATATTTGCCTCCCTATGCTTGCATGCTGCCTTTGATTCCGCCAAGGGAGCCCATAATCAGGAGCAATATGAGTGCAATTGTCATGTGGGGCCGCGTCTACGATCGGTGCCACAAGGCGCAGGAGCAGCTGGCCCTAGCGGGAGAGCAGCCGGCCCTAGAGGTTGTATAATAAGAGTCCAATGTATTGCTTTAGGTAGTTGCAATTAGGAAGGTTTCAATTAGGGAAGTTTGTATTAGGAAGAGTAAGAGTTAGAGTCCTAGTCCAGGGAAGGATTAACCTTCTATTTCAGATAAGAGTTAGAGTCCTAGTCCAGGGAAGGATTAACCTTCTATTTCAGATTGTACTCCTATATAAGGAGCACATGCAGTAATAGAAAAACCAGTAAAGGATTGGGAGTTACCCAATCCCCTTTGCGCCATCTCTTATTCACGCGCATTGTTCATCATGTACTGTTCATAGAGTTATGTTCATCTACGCCGTCCTTCCTCCCCGTTCGCTGTCGACGGCTAGGGTTCCTCCTGGCCGCCGCCCACCACGGCGTCCCAACGCAATCCTCATCCTTCTGAATTGATTCTTCTCTTCCGCCTCCGCTCCTAGCGCTCATCTCCTGACATCTTGGTATCAGAGCCAACCGTTGTTCCTTCTTCCATGGATAACGGCGGGGGTTTCTACGAAAACTTCAAGGAGATGATGATGAAGTTCATGGAGAACACCGGCAACCAACTCAAGCTGCTGCCCGAAATTTTGGATTGGCTCGACACTCCACGCGGCGGCTTGCAGCGATCGGGGAGCCGTTTTATCGCCATGACCAGCAGTTAGCACGCTCGAGGCCAGCCCGATAGTGAAGAGGGCGCCGTTGATTAGAACAAACGAGACACCGCAGCCTTACGCGCCACTATCTGCGGATGCAAAGAATGGCGGCGATCGCCATCGAGGCGCGGCCGTGCACCTGCGGTCGGGGCCGGGCTTGGGGACTTCCACCTCGGCCATACCAGCCTCCACCCAGGGGTGATTTCGGCCAGGCAGGAGGCCCCCCCGAATCCGCCACACTACGCTAAGCTCACTTTTCTGACATTTGACAGTCGGGAAGACCCGCTTCCATGGATCAATCGCTACGAACAATTCTTCCAAGGCCAGCAAATGCCGACCGAGGATAGGGTATGGCTGGCCACGCATCACTTGATAGGGGTGGCACGGCTCTGGTACATGTGTCTAGAGCACATGGAGGGCACATCAAACTGGCGACACTTCACTGACTTAGTCTCTCGGTGATTTGGGGCGCCAACCCGCCACAATCCCCTGGGTGTAACACCCTGATTTTTCAGAGCCTTTTTGAAGATTTCAAAATAAAAAAAACCATTTTGTTTTGATGAGAATTCAAAGCTTAACTTGAAATTTCAGAATGGATTTAAATTGACTAACTCAAACTTCAACTAAAATTCCTTGATGGTTTGTTGAGTTGTTGGAGTTTTGGTGATCTTCCTTGTTCTGTCCAGGTTTTGTTCACCTCTGGACCAGACCTCCCTTGATCCAAACCTCCCTCTCTGGGTCTTCTCTGGCTTAAAACCTTACCAGCCCTACGCCCTTTTCATGTTCATTTGAGTTCCTTTGGAACCCTTTTGAAGCTTTTCGTGTTCAGTTGGACTTACCTCCGTTGCTTTAATCCTTGAAACTCTCTCTGGAAGTTTTCTTCAGTGCCAACCCGGTAGCACCGCCCGCATGTTACGGTGCTACCATTTCTCAGGACCTCCCCTTACCTTTATTGGACCTCCCCGTGTCCTACAGGACCTCCCCATGTCCTCTAGGACCTCCCCTTACCTTTATTGGACCTCCCCGTGTCCTACAGGACCTCCCCATATCCTCTAGGACCTCCCCTTACCTTTATTGGACCTCCCCATGCCCTTCAGGACCTCCCCAGATCCTCCAGGACCTCCTCCTTGACAATTTGCACCTATATCACTTGTGAATCGTCTGATTTGTATTGGACGGTTTGATCTTGGTGAGACGTTCGGATGGTCCGAATGTCCCACCCCCTCTGAGCCCTTAGACCTTTGCTGGACGGTTCGATTTGTAGAGGCGTTCGGATGGTCCGAACGTCCCAACCATTTTAGACCGCCCGATTCAGTTCAATGGCTGAGATCTAGTGCTAGCTCGGATGGTCCGAACGGCCCAATCATTTTGGGCGGTTCGATTGAAATCCAGCGGCTCCTACCTCCATCCTTGTAGATCTGGCCGTTAAGACCCCCCTGGAGATCTTAACCGTCCAGACCTCCCTCCTTGTAGATCTGGCCATTAAGACCTCCCCCTTGGAGATCTTAACCGTCCAGACCTCCCTTCTTGTAGATCTGGCCGATAAGACCTCCCCCTTGGAGATCTTAACCGTTCAGACCTCTCTCCTTGTAGATCTGGCCGTTAAGACCTCCCCTTGGAGATCTTAACCATCCAGACCTCCTCCTTTGCAGATTTGGCCGTTAAGACCTCCCCCTTGGAGATCTTAACCGTCCAGACCTCCTCCTTTGAAGATCTGGCCGTTAAGACCTCCCCCTTGGAGATCTTGACCGTCCAGACCTCCCCTTTTTACAGATCCGATCGTTAGGACCTCCCCTTGGAGATCCTAACCATTCAGACCTCCCATTCGGAGATCTTAACCGTTCAAGACCTCCTCATCCAATTAGATCCTAACCATCCAGACCTCCCCCTTGGTTCAATCCAACCGTGAGGACCTCCCTTGTGGGTGAGGACCTCCCTTGGACCTCTGCAGACCTCCCCATTTGCACTTGATCTTGTCCGTTGGACCTCCTTTTTGGAGATCCAACCGTCAGGACCTCCCCTGCGGGTGAGGACCTCCCCTTGTCCTCTGCGGGACCTCCTCAGGGTCTCTGCAGGACCTCCCTTCGGGTCTTGGCTGTCCCCACTTGGCAGTCACACCCAGTTTTCTTTACCTTTTGACTGTGTCCTTGTGCAAGGAAGTCTTCCCCGCATTTAATGCATGTTATATCACATTAAATGCTACCCCTTTTGCAGCACCCGTGACATGCTTTTGTCACATCTCTTGCTGCCTTCATGGTCCTTTCTACCAACTCCACGAACACCATAGCTTGGGAAAGCTCGTGGCTCCGACTATATATAGCTTGGGCAGCCCTTCCTCTCTCATTTTCTCCTCATTTTCACTCTCTGGCTCAACTGAGCATTCCTTAGACCTCCCTCCAAACTTTTGGACCTCCTCCCTTGAGTCTCTAGACCTCTCCAGCAAGCTCGTGGGACCTCCTCTTGACCCCCCAACCTCTCAGTTGGTTTTATGCTTTGAGTTTAATTTGGAGTTTCTTTGGATCTTGTTGGAGCTCTATTTGAGTTATTTGGTTTTTCACCGTGTAGATTGCGAAGGCCGTGAGGAGCTAGAGTTCCTCGAAGGAGAAGAAGAAGCTCAAGACTTTGAGCAAGGCAAGTTACACTCTTGATCATATTGCACCCACTACTTCAAGATACTTATGTTGATTTCAAAGACGTATGCATGCTTACTTTTACTAAGTTATTTCAATGCCTATCTTACTGTTTATAGCTATGCCAAATTCCTTTGTATGGCCACTGTCTATGTTGAATCAACCACCTTGTCACCTTAGATAAAATCTGGTTTTTGCAATAGTAAGAACCAGAGGCTTTTGAAAAATGAAGGCTTAGTTTTGCTTAGACCAAAATCTTGATTTGGGACTGTATCTTCCAACAGACCGAAATACCAAATGTTTTCAAAGCCATGACATTGGGTTATCATGGAGGTTTTGATAAAAGCTTTGGAAAAACAGAAATGGAAAAATGGATTTGGTCTTGGGCGATTGGTTGTTTGGCTGGTGCAGGGTATGCACGGGCTCAACTCGGGTAGGATTGAGGCCTAGGGGTTTGTGTTATCCGCCCAAGCCATATGAGGACCGATCTTTGAGCCGCATCTTGCTATGCCTATAATGGGCTATGCCACCCTTGTACAACCACATGTCCTGAGAAATGGGCAAAGGGACTTGGCTAACTAATTTGCAAAGCTCCATCGCGGTTGATCCTGTGGATGCGGTGGGTAGTCTTTGTTATGACCGTTGTAGTCCCACCTAGCGCAAGAGGGGGCTTGAACCCTACGGATGGGTAGTCCAAAGGGGGTGAAACCTTAGCGGGGGTGGACTGCGTTGGAGTAATGCTTTGTAAAGGCCTTGTCATGTGCTCTAGACGTCTCACCAAAGGAAGTGTGAGGTGGTATCGACGGATGCCAAGCAAACTAGAGAATTCATGTCATGTGGGTAAAGTGTACAATCTCTGCAGAGAGTAAATCTATTCGAATAGCCGTGTCCACGGTCATGGACATGCTAGCAAAGCCACTCAAAGTTAGCTCTTGGTTTTGGTTTTCAAAGGACTTGTGAAATTGGTTTTGGATTTCTATCCAAATGGTTAATGGGCGGGGAGCCATGTGACAGGAGGGTATCCTTCACCATATTGATGATGAATGTTATCCAACTAAAAATTGTGTTTTGAAAATGAACTTTTACATATCATAACTGCTTTGGAACTTAGTACGTGTATTTGAAATAAAATTGGCTTTATGCAAACCAACCTTAATATGCCTTCCATTGATGTATCCTTATGCATGTCATATTGTTATTTGACGGGTGTAACTTGCGAGCACGGTAGTTGTGCTCACTCTTGCTTGATTGATGAATTAAGCAGGTGAAGAATTCTTTGATGATGAAGAGGACCAAATTAATTAGGCCGCGCCCTCCAGCCAATCACTTGTGGTGTAATGGATGGAGCCTCCCTTTTGGTTTCCGCTGTGTGTTGTGCTCTTGGTTGCTGGAGCTTGTAAGCAACCCCTTTGTAATCAAACCTCTTTTGTTGTTAATAAAGTCTTTTGTGGATGTACGTGTTATCACTTGCTTGCTGTGAGAACTAGTCATTGATCTCTGGGGGCTGGTTTTGATCACAGAGGACATGAGGCTTGACCCCAAGCCCCACGACCTCCTCGGGTTGGTTCCTCTCGGACCTCCCTCGAGTCAGGGTGTGGAGCTTGGGGAGGTTTGAGGTCCAACGACCTCCTCGGGTCAGGACCCCAGACCTTCGAGTGGTCCTACTGGACCCCTCGAGAGGTCTGGGAGGTCCTACTGGGATGCCCCACGGGACGTCCTAGGAGGTCCTAGCGGACGTCCCAGGAGGTCCTGAGGGACCTCTCGGGTAAGCCCTAGGCCGGGTTGTCACACTAGGCGAGTTAACGACGCTTCATCGGGCTGCCACAGTGGACGACTTCACTGGAAAATTTATGATGTTGTTAGCGTGTGTTGGTCAGCTAGACGACGAATAACGTATGCTATTCACGGCAAGTTTGGGTGAGCCACTCAAAACCCACGTCGAGCTCCAGAAGCCCGACGACTTGGAGGAGTCCATGGACCTGGCACAGGCGTATGAATGCCTAGCCACCTTACCACGTGACACAGGAGGGCTGGTCGCCGCACCAAGACCGGCTCCATTCAAACTGACGTCGGCACGGCCGAACCCGATGGCTAGCGGTGCCAACTCTTCGACACCCACCCCTGCAGGGAGTGTCGTGTCGATGGACGCGTCTGAGCGGCACACTCGTCCACGACATCGATAGGCGCGTCAAGCATCGAGCGCCCATTCAAGCACCTAACACCTGCTGAGATGGAGGAACGATGAAGCCAAGGACTCTGCTACAACTGTGACAAAAAAATTCCACCCAGGGCATCAAAAACTCTGTAAGCATATTTTTTCGTTACAAGTGGAGCCCGACTCGAAGGATGAGGAGGAGGAACCTGAGATGGTGGCCACCATCTCCCTCCTCACCCTCACCAGCATCCACAAAACCTGCATAATGCGGTGGCCATCACCATCAACGGCGCCCACCTGCTAGCCATGGTGGACTCTGGGTCAACCCACAACTTTGTGGCGGCCAAATTGGTCGTGCGAGTTGGGTTATCCCTTACGCCACGCGCACGGATCGTCGATTGGCGATGCAAATGGCGCACTATGTGACAAGCAATGCAGATTTGTCAGGTAAACGCCCATCTCCATCGACAATGAAGATTTTTTCCTCGATTTCCTCACGATTCTGTTGGGCGGCTTTGACATCGTACTGGGTTTCCAGTGGTTGGGTCCACAAGGACCCATCACTTGGGACTTCCACCATAGGACGATGCGCTTCCAGCGGTAAGGACGGGCGATAATGTGGCACAGTGCCAACCCACCCGACACCGGCCCACACCTCTACATGGCGACTTCGGAGGACCACATGGATTTTGTGGAGGGATTGCCAAAACTGGGCGGCAAATCTACCATTTTGACGGTGATCGATAGGGACCCAGTATTCACCTCGAATTTTTGGAAGGACTTATTTACTCAATGTGATACCAGCCTTAACAAGAGTACAGCTTATCACCCACAGTCTGATGGTCAATCTGAAGTGGTGAACAAGATCATTGCCATGTACCTCCGTTGCATTATTGGAGACCGGCCACGATAGTGGGTTCAACGGCTTCCTTGGGCAGAATTTATTTATAATACTATGGATGTCATGGGGATATGCTCACGATCTTAGGATGATGAAATAATTGGCAATGGTTCTTAAAGTTCGTCGAATCTTCTGTTTTTAGCAAAGTCAGGATTTTCGGTAGTACCGGCAAGTAACGTGCGGTATGACCACGACGCGGTATGACCACAATGATAGATGGCTCCTAGTCCAGGATCCTCTTCACTAAGATAGACCTTTAATCAACTTCTGGCTGAATCTTAGGAAGAGTTTGTGGATGGCTTCTAGTCTAGGATCTTCTTCACTAAGACACGCCTTTTTTTATCAATTTCAATATTCATTGCAAATGAAAACTGTTGAAAAATGGGCGTTTAAGAAAATTTGAGCAAAATGATTCAATTCAGGACCTGTTTGTCTCTTAAAGTGGTCATTGTTAGCTTTTTGATCTCACATTGACATTCTGACATGGCCATTATCACTTTAGGATCCCTGTTGATGAACTTGGCTAAATTTAAAGCTTTGCTTAAATTGTTACAATTCATCGCTTTATATTGAGCCTTCTAGCTTAGCTTTGATATATATGTCTTAACATGATCTTGCTAGCGCCTTCAGGCTTGATATGCATTGTGTAATATTAGAAATGCTAGCTTGTTCTTTTGGGTAATCTCCAAAATTTCTTGTACTCAAAAATTGAAAAATACAAAAAAAATGAAGCCACTCCATTGCATTTCATGCATGCTCTTTCTTATGCTTTTTCCTCAATTCTGCATTTGTTATCTCTGGACGAGAGGAAGGCGTGATTCCTTGATGACTCCATTGTCAAAGGGGGAGAAGATGTAAGAAAAATGTTAAAAATGGAGAGCTATTTGGAGAAAAATGGAGAAATTGAAATTTTCTGAAAAATGTTGATCATAGTGAGGGGGGTATCTTATTTGTATTTTTATGATCTTATTGCCATTTCTGAATTTGAATTGCAATTCTTGGAACCTCACAATGATCAAAGGTCAAGTTGGACAATTGTTCTTTCATATGGACCTTGAGTGAGATTTTTTACTCTTCTCAGGAAATTGAAGCTTTCTTGCCTTCTTCTGCCTTATCTCACTTGCCGATACTATTCTGAAGCCAACTTGGTCACTTCCATTGATTTATCTTGCATTTTGACCAAGTTGTGCCTTTACACGAAAACGTTAATGGTTCTTAAAGTTTGTCGAATCTTCTGTTTTCAGCAAAGTTAGGATTTTCGGTAGTACCGGCAAGTAACGTGCGGTATGACCGCAATGAAAGAGCGGTAGTACCGTAGTGCAGTAATACCGGCTTTTAGTTGGCAGTATGTTTTTCCAGAGAATGTGTTTTTGGGGATTTTGGTCTTCGGTGAGAAGCGGTACGATCGCAGTTATTGGAGCGGTACTACCGCAGTGCGTAGTACCGGCTATTACATGGTGGTAGTACCGATTGTGTTCTGAATGTTTGCCGACTTGGTAAAATGGTGTTTTGTTAGGTCAAGTTCATGGGTTTCAGTGCATATGTGTTGCATGATGCATGTTTTGACTAACGTGGGTCAAGTTGCGAAGAACTTGTTCCCGGAAACGATTTCTTGGTCTATTGTTGTGGAGGTTGCTTGGAGGTCAACGACGGTCAACGGCGAGGATGGTTGGGACTAGGCTTGGAGAGTCGATGTCCAGAACGATCGAGGATGCCGGGTGAGGTCAATGGATTCAAGCCTGGTGCAGAATGGACAAGGATGACCGATGGGACGGTTGCTTTGCAACAGTTGGATCAAGGTCGCGGGGGTGGTGTAAGTGCTATGGTGGTTTCGGTGGGGAACCGGATGGGAGAGACTTGTCGACATGAAGAGAGCCGTTGATCAACCTACGTGGCATGCATGGGATTGCTTGAAGATTGGACTCGGTCTTCTGGAGAAAGATCGAGAAGGGGTATTTTGGTAATTTTACTTAAATACTGCCTTGGTGACCTTTTGCTAACCCGCGGTGCAAGACAGCGCAAGGAGAAGCGGTTTAGGTCAAGAGGAGATGAAGATGTCGCTTTAAAATACGTGCGTAAGTGAAACCTGTTTGTGTGTGGGTTTAACGGGTGCCCATTAGCGTTTACTATTCTAGAAGCTAGCCTCCACTATAAATAGAGGAGGGTGCTGGCCAGCACCTCCTTAACCCTTCATTTGAGAAACCATAGTTTGAGTTTTTAGGGTTTGGAGATATTAGTGGGAGATTAGGGTTCTAGAGAGTTGAATTTGATTTTGTGCTAATGTATTGAGTCTTTGTCCTCCTGGATGGAGTGGCTATAAACCAACATCATATCAAATCAATCCAAGGAAAGATATCACAAGATGAGTCTCTTTGTGTTCTTGCTCTCTATTTCATGATTTTGGAGCTTTCTTTGATCCGCGAGTTTTTTCTTGGTTTATTGTAGTGATCTTGCTTGCTGTGATATGTGGGAGTGCATCTAAGATCATCTTGATCATCCTTGACCCACGAGCAAGCTTTAGATCATATTTAGGTCTCTAACTCAGTTTTGAAGCATCCTTCTCTCAAACGGAAAAAGGTTGGAACTTTGGCCATGATTTTCACAATTCTTGGTTGGAATAGGTTCCCAACATCCTAGAGAGTTTATGTTTCAAGTTTGATAAGGTTTGGAGTTACATATCAAAAGTTATACCAATTTTGGATTTCGTTCTCGTGATGAGTTCCAGGATAATTGGTAGTACCGCCCATTGTACAACGGTAGTATCGATTTCTGAAATCGGTAGTATTGCCATGTACATTGCGGTAGTACCTATTATATTGGTAGTACCGCTGGTTACACTGTGGTAGTACCGATTTTGGGGTCTCTTGTGTTTTTGGCTGTTTCTTTTGGGGGTTTGAATTTGATTCAGTTCTAGTCTTCCGCTGCGCTTATCTATTGATCTTCATAGCTCTCATAGCTATTAGAGTCAAGATCTTATCGAATCCGATCAAAGCGAAAAAGTGATAGTGCTCCTATTCACCCCCCTCTAGTCGCCGTTTCAGTATCATTCAGCCCTCAAGACAACGCCATTCCGCGTGGTGTATGGGCCCGACCCCCCTCTTTTCGGGACTATGAGCCAGAGAAAGGCACACCATGTTAGCTTGATCGACACTTCAGGGCCGCGATTTGTTCTTGGCAGATGTTCGGAGTCACTTAATGCATGCCCAAGAATTTTACAAGAAATTCTACGATCAGAAGCATCGCTCCGTACACTTCAATGTTGGCGATTTGGTTTGGTTTCACCTTCATCATCTAAGCCGCCGCCGCCGGGGGCTACCATGGGGAAGCTTGGGCCCCATTATTTTGGGCCTTACCGCATCATCACCAAGATCAATGACATGACGTATCAGCTGGACCTTCCCAAGATGGCCCATATCCATGATGTCTTTCATGTGGGTTTTCTAAAGAAGTTTGACGGAGTGCCCCCGGCGTCACCAACCCCAATGCAGCGCCTTCTCCATGGGCGGGTCGTTCCAGCGCCTTTGAAGGTGCTGTGTGCCAGGCTTGCTCGTGACAAGTGGCAAGTGTTGATATAGTGGCAGGATTCATTGGCCTCCGATACTTCTTGGGAAGATGTCCAGGATTTCAAGAAATCTTATCCCTCCTTTCAGCTCGAGGACGAGCTATTCGTCGAGTGGGGTCACGTCTACGGCCAGCGCCACAAGGCACAGGAGCAGCCAACCATAGAGGCTGCATGGGAGTCCAATGTATCGCTTTAGGCAGTTGCAATTAGGAAGGTTTCAATTAGGGAAGTTTGTATTAGGAAGAGTAAGAGTTAGAGTCCTAGTCTAGGAAGGATTAACCTTCTATTCCGTATAAGAGTTAGAGTCCTAGTCCAGTGGAAGAATTAACCTTCTATTTCAGATTGTACTCCTATATTAGAGCATATGCATAATAGAAAAACCAAAGAAAGGATTGAGAGTTACCCAATCCCCTTTGCGCCATCTCCCGTCTCGTGTGCCTTGCTCATCATGTAATCGCTCATAGAGTACTATCCATCCACTCTGTCCTTCCTCCCTGCTTGCTGCCGACGGCTAGGGTTCCTCTTGGCTACTGTCCACCATGGCGTCCCGACGCAATCCTCATCCTCATGAATTGATTCTTCCCTTCCGCCTCTGCTCCTAGCGCTCATCTCCTGACAGCAATAGACCTAATAAGAGGGCAGACAGTCAACTCAAACACAAAAGTACATGCCTAAATTAAAAATAAGCATAACACAAAATCAAGATAACAAGACCTTTGAGCAGGTTATATCACTATGTTTGACATACTGTACCAAAAATTTATAATACCAGAAGTAGTACCTAGCACACACATCAAGTTCTCTTGCAAAATTATAGATTAACTAAAATAAGAAACAATAGCGAGAACAAGCATCATTGACAGCTAGGTCGCATATTATTGAGGCTCACCTTAATAGCATTAAGGAGTTTGTCCTCTTCAAGATCCTCCAGATCAGCAACCTAATACAATAGCATAGTTAGCCGAAGATCATGCAACCTTTACTATTCGATCGCAACATTGAATTGAATATATCTGTATATCGCTGTCATTTCTCATAAAAAGAAACACATAACATACATGGATAGGGAAGATATTGGTGTGCGGATTAGTTCTCGTAGCTAATATGCACAAGAAGTAGATGATGAAACACTCTGGAGATACCATCATGTGAAGGTTAACACACCGAGGATCTCAAATATGCCAAAGCATAAAATGAGAATTTAGCAATTCAGAGTAAAATAAGAACATGATCTGTTGATAGAGTGGCAAGTCCTCAACAAATTGCTAGAATGGTGAATTTCCATGCCCAAGAAATCCAAATACAACCACCTCAAATGGAGAACTGAGCGATTTAGGTTATGATTTTCAACAGACATATACCCCAAAAAACATACTATCCATGCAAAAGACAATGTAGCATACCAAATTGTAGTCCAAAGTGCCCACCAAAACCAAAAAACTGACCAAAGCAGTAGCTAATTGGAACCTAACCTCAAAACCAAAAAAAAAAGCCTCCTTGCAGCAAATTGGAAGGCTCATTCTAATCCAACTCTAATTCTACTTCAAATTCCTAGCATATAAGTATACATTGACAAGGTGCACAACCCAAGGCATAATAGCTTCAGGCTCTGACCTGCGTCTCATTGAAGTCACCGCCAACCCCTATCCTCAAGAAAGGGATTAGCGAGCCCGATCACACCGATGCCATGCCACTTCTTCGACACTCCCTCCACCTACGAACCAACCTGTCAGCATCTCTTCCTCGACCATTCTGAGCACACGCGGCGAACAAGCAAGCATGCACCTCGTTGAAGCGCCAGAGCACACGGCGCCCGAGAGGGTGGTCGCGCCAAGCAAGCTTACTCATGGGCCAGGCAGCAGGAGCAGGAGGAGGAGGTGGAGGGGAAGGGGATGGCAGGGGAAGCGAAGAGGGCGGCGACGCCCGCCATTGCTGCTGTGGTTTTGATTTGGTTTTCCCTCCCCGCGACCCGCAACTTTGTGAGAGCAGCTCCTTATCCTCTTTTAGGTTGGGGTTAGACGAGGGAGAGTGGAGTTCCGGGGCTCGTCCGCAGGGAGGTGGGTGGCGCGCGAGGGAGACACGACGCGGATGGGTGAGGGTGGCGGTTTGCCGTATTTTAGTCATCCGTGGGGTGGGATGGAACGATTGTCTCCACGCATAAACTAAACATCTAAACCTCAATCTTTGTTAGTTGAGATTTTAGACCTACCAACTTCAACCGTTTTTTCCTCACAAAAAAAACTTCAACCGTTTTCGTAGTGTCGTGTTTGCTTTTTAGGGAAAAGCATCATACAACATCGACTCATCCAAAAAATAGATGCAAATGACACACTCACACGTGTATGACCCTCTTATAAGCTTTGCTCTTTCATCTTACATTGGTGAGCTTAGCTTCCTTGAAAGATGTCTTCTCTAATAAACCAGTGAAGACAGGCATTAGCTTTTGAGCACAAAATGGGCTTAAGCTTAGCTTTGAAAACTGAAGCCAAAAGCCCGGCCAAATAGAGCATTTATCCTCTTTAGCTATCGTTTAGCTACGAAAATATATCCCCTATTTAAAAAGAAAGCTACGAAAATATGCATGTGAAGCCATTTTCATGGACAGTGATAGGACTTTCCCGACGACTCATTCGCAAGCAAGCCTTAGTGAAATTGTATCGCTTGTTATGCCATAAATCGTCTTTATTTGCATCGTCTTTTGAAAAAGACTTCCTATGAGCTTCTTGTAGGAAGAAAACCGAACATCTCTTATTTTCGTGTATTTGGTTGCAAGTGTTATATTTTGAAGAAGGGTGTTCATCTTTCAAAATTTGCTAGTCGTTGTAATGTTGGTTTCTTGCTTGGTTACTCATCAAGTAGCAAAGCTTATCGCATTTTTAACCAAAACTCCGGTTTAGTTGAAGAAAGGCACGATATGCAATTTGATGAAACTAATGGCTCTCAAGAAGAGCATGAGAATTTAGATGATGTAGGTGATGAAGCCTTAATAAAAGCCATGGAGAACATGCAAATTGGCGACATCAAGCCTAAGGATGATCCATCTTCTTCCACCCAAGTCGAACCTCCAACCTCTTCCACGAATCAAATTCAAATTGATGAAGAGGACAATAAAGAAGATGATCAACCATCCAATCTACCACCAAGAATCCACAACACAATTGCTAAAGATTGTCCAATAGACCAAATACATGGTGACGTAAGTAAATGTGTTCAAACTCGCTCCTGTATTGTTTTTTTTTTTGTAAACATTACTCTTTTATCTCTTCTATTGAGCCAAAGCATGTAGAAGAAGCACTTGATGATCCGGATTGGGTGAATGCAATACATGAAGAACTCAATAACTTCACCCGGAATGAAGTTTGGATATTGGTGGAAAAACCCAAAGAACACAACGTCATTGGTACTAAATGGGTCTTTTGGAACAAGCAAGATGAGAATGGTTTGGTTGTAAGAAACAAAGCAAGGTTGGTCGCTCAAGATTATTCACAAGTAGAAGGTTTGGATTTTTGTGAAACCTTTGCTCCCGTAGCTAGACTTGAGTCAATTCGGATATTACTTGCTTTGCATCATACTTTAATATTAAATTATTTCAAATGGATGTTAAAAGTGCTTTCCTAAATGGAAAAATATCCGAACTTGTCTTTGTTGAACAACCTCCCGGTTTTGAAGATCCAAATAATCTAAATCATGTCTACAAACTCTCTAAGGCGCTCTATGGTATTAAACAAGCTCCTAGAGTATAGTATGAACGCCTTAGAGATTTTCTAGTCTCAAAAGGATTCAAAATCAGGAAAATTGATTCAACTTTATTTACTAAAGTTTTAGATGATGGTTTCTTTGTTTGTCAAATTTATGTTGATGATATCATTTTCGGGTCTACTAACCAAGATTTTTGCAAAGAATTTGGTGATATGATGTCTAGAGAATTTGAAATATCCATGATCGAAGAATTGAGCTATTTTCTTGGACTTCAAATCAAGCAACTCAAAGATGGAATCTTCGTGAGTCAAACAAAGTATGCAAAAGATTTGATCAAGAAATTTGGCATGGAGGATGCGAAACCCATCAAGACTCCTATGGCAATCAATGGCAACCAACGGTCATCTCGACCTAAATGAGGGAGGTAAACCGTTAGATTTAAAGCTTTATATATCCATGATTGGTAGCTTGCTTTATCTTACCGTATCTAGGCCCGATATTATGTTTAGTGTTTGCATGTGTGCACGTTTTCAAGCAACTCTAAAAGAGTGTCATTTAATGGCCGTAAAAAGAATACTAAGATATTTAAAGCATTCCTCTAGCATTGGTTTATGGTTCCCCAAAGGTGCTAAATTTGATTTAATTGGATATTCCGATTCTGATTATGCGGGTTGCAAAGTGGATAGAAAAAGCACCTCGGGTAGTTGTCAATTCTTATGAAGATCTTTAGTATCATGGTTATCCAAGAAATAAAACTCCGTAGCATTATCCACCGGCTTTAATATGTTTCATGGGAAGTTGTTGTGCTCAATTGTTATGGATGAGGCAAACTTTGATGGATTATGGAATTAAATTTGATAAAATGCCTCTTTTGTGCGATAATGATAGTGCTGTAAAAATAGCCAATAATCCCATCCAACACTCAAGAACCAAGCATATAGATATTCGCCACCATTTCTTGAGAGATCATGTGACTATGTGAGCAAGGGAGATATTGAAATTAGCCACATCCGAACCGAAGACCAATTAGTGGATATTTTCACCAAACCATTAGATAAAGGCCGCTTTTGCAAATTGAGGAATGAATTAAATGTCATAGATTATTCAAATGTTGGTTGAACTCTTGCCTTATGCATTTTGCTTTATTTTGTGTTATTTGAAGCCTTTTATGAAAATATTTTCAAAACAATTATTAAAGATTATTATGTTCATAAAAATTATGTTGTTAGATATACATTAGTCTATTCAATACATAATGATCCTAAATGATATTTGTTTGAGTGTAAAACTAAGGATGATTTGCATAATTCTCAAAATCCAGAGTCAAATCCTAAAGTTCCAAGAAAATCAGAACTACCGGCGGGTTAAGCGTGGTTTGACCGTAGTGCGGTACAACCAGCGTTATAACCACGGTATGACCACAGTGCGGTACTACCAGCGGTAAAGTAGTGGTACTACCACGTCGGTTCGTTTTTGGGCATTAACTGCCATGCGGTTTCTACTTCGTGCCCATTTCACTCCCAAAACGGTCCAACCGCACCTCTCACCGTTTCATTTCTCTCTCGGCCTCTCTCTCTCCAACCCAAAGAACCTCAAATCCCCTCTGCAAATTCCACAAATTTCTTCGGTGATTCTTCGTTTCTTGTTAATTCCTTGCATCATTTGGGTTCATCTCCTTCAAACCTCAAGGTAAAACCCCTTTTTGATCTGTGTTTTACCTAGTTTTGGAACTCTAGGTCATATTTTAGGGTTAATTTAGAATGTGGATGATTATTTGAAGTTCTAGTTGGGCAAATAGACAAATGTGATGTTTTATGATGTTCATATATCTATTCCATGGATTCAATCCAAATGAAACATCACAGATTTCATTGAAATTAAAGCCCTAGAACTCAGTTTGGAAATACAGTTCTACCGCTGTCTTGAGCGCGGTGCTACCATGATGCGGTTGTACTGGCCTAAGAACGGCGGTACTACTGATTATCCTGATAGATCAAAACGACATTCCATTCAAATTAATTCGATTTTGTTTGATCTTTTGAACTCCTTGTAACTTGTCCTCTCTATGTAAAGATGCCTAAGACAAGGATTGTGACTCGCAAGTCGCATGGACCACCTAGAGGGCAATCTTCATCCTCTCAACCTTCTGCGGCACCAGCTCAAAGAACTAGAGAAGTTCGCCAAAAGGAAGCACAGGACAAGGGCAAAGGGCCTGCAGTCAATGACCCTGAATCTGAGGACAGCCCATCCAATAATGAGTCAGAATCTGAAACCGAATCAGAAGATCAAGCTCAAACAGATGAAGAAATGGGAGAGCAAGAAGAGCCTCAAGATGATTTGAGGATGATTTCAGCTTATCAGTTTGCTAAGCGTCATATAAATCAGTATCTCTTCTCTTCAAACTCCATCAATCCAAAATTCCACACAAAATTTCAAGAACAACTCTATGAGCAGCTGTATGGACCTCATAGAAAGTTTGCAGAGCATAAATGGATCAAGTGGGAGCACATCAACTCTTTGGACAAGTATAATGGAGTATACCGGATGTTTCAGCTTATTGGTCTTCATGATCTAGTAGGGGCATAGTTAATTCAAATAATGATAGGATCAAAAGGATTTACCACGCTCCCTATATTATGGCTTTGATCTTAAGTAAGTTTGAGTACCATGGAGGTTTGGGTTCTCTTCACAAGCCATACAAGCCTCGGGAAGGTCCTCCAATTCGGCGAGGTGAGCAAGAAGAAGATGCTCCAGAGGAGGCAGCTGCAGGTGGTGCTCAAGGTCGAGTGACACTTGCTCAGATTCTTCAAAATCAACAGTTGATCCTCAATAATCTGCTACAAGTTAAGGTCTCTCAACAGGAGATGATGACAACATAACTTGAGTTTCAGAATGAAACTCACAACAGGCTAGCAGCTCTGTTAGAAAGTGTTGATGTTATGGAGAAGATGATGACTACTCCTCAGCGTTACACTCGTCGTCCTCCACCTCCAAGAGCTTCCTCTACTCCAGCTGGTCCTTCTTTGGCTCCCCGCCGCAACTCCTTTAGCCCCAAATGATCCAAATCACCGCTTCCTCAAGATCCATCTCCTCAAGACCAAGCTTCAGCTCCTCAAGATCCAGAAGTTTGAGATGTGTTTTTGGTACTTTGATGCCAAAGGGGGGGAAGTAGAAGAGTAGAAAGATTTAGGGGAGCAAGACTTATTATAATATAATCTATATGTTTTGTGTGTTTTGTTATTGTTGAACTTGTTATGGTTGAATGCTTATGTGCTTGTAATAGTTTAAAACCTTGTTATGGTTGTTATCTTGTTGAACTTGATCAATGATATGCTTATGTTATTCTCTTGAAACACATCTTTATTTTGGTCATTATATATTATTGTTTTTTCCTCAAGTTCAAAACAAGCAAAAGAAACTCTGCCAAAAATTTCTGAAAACCTCTACATGTGCTTGCAAAGATTCTTTATCTTTTATATGCACATGTTTTGGGGGAGCTTTCTTTATTTTGGCTCTAATAAGAAAATAATTCTCTAAACTCATTTAAGCTCATTGAAAGAATTATTTTGTTGTTAAGTCATAAAAAGAATATACACTTGTCTCACAACAATGAGTATATTCAAAACAATCTTTCTCACATATTAGTTGTGTTGTCATCAATTACCAAAAAGGGGGAGATTGAAAGCATCTAGGCCCCTAAAAATGGTTTTGGTAATTAATGATAATATATGAATATGGGATTAACATGTTTATTGAGTATTTACAAGGTTAAGTCCCATTGGTGAATTTGATGTCTTGAAGATGCATGCTAAAGGACAACATGAAGATCTTTTGGATAAAAGATAAGGTACAAGTAGTCTAGGATCCTTTTTGTATTTTACCGGTCTTAGGAGAAATGGTTGGAAGACCGGATTTTAGGTTAAATGTCGTACTATTAAGAGAGATCATGACTAGTAGCTTGATAGCATGTTCTTGTGCCATTTGGATCAATTTAGGATCATGCATGCATTTGAATTTGAATTTGAAAGCCCTCTGTTCAATTGTCAGCACAAACGGTAGTACCAGAGGTTATCTGGAGGAACTACCGCTTTGCGGTATGACCGCACATACCTTGGCGGTATTACCGTGGGCCGTTCGGCCCATTCGAATAGCACATGATCATGTGGCTTTTAAGCGTGGTCCGAACAACCCATTTAATCTGGACCGTCCACGTGTGCAGTTCAAATATGCATGTCAACTTATTTGTGGAGCGGTACGACCGCCCTTGTGAGTGGTACAATCGCATCACAGTAATTCCGTTTTCTAGTTGATGGTACGTAAAATCCAGAGATACTCCATTTTGATTGAAATTGCAAAACACTTGGAACGGTAGTACTGCCATTGTTTGAATGGTACTACCGCTCTACGATACTTTTGGAAAATGGAGCGGAACGTATTTTCCAGAGGAACCCTTTTAGGAGCTCTTGTCCTCCCTTGGCAAACGGTAGTACCGAGTGTTTCTTGGCGGAACTACTGCTTAGCGGTATGACCGCACTTCCTACCGTGGGCCGTTCAGATTGTCTGAAAAGTTCAAGATCGTGTGGTTTAAACGCATGGCCCGAACAACCCATTGCATCTGAGCCCTCCACGTGGCTAGCATGTTTGGGTGTGCTGGTTCAAGTCTGTGATGCGGTAGTACCGGAGCTTTAATGGCGGAACTACCGCTCCATGGTTATTCCATTTTTATATGGCGGTACATAAATTCCAAAGAAGCACCCTTTTCAACTAAGATTGAAAACCCTGTGAACGGTAGTACCGCTCCAATGTGCGGTACGACCAGACTTAGCGGTATGACCGCATGATAGTTGGCGGTAGTACTGCGCCGCGTTTAAAACAACTATGTTAGAGGAAGTTAATGCTCCTATTGTAGCCATTACAGAGCAATTGGTGAATACGGTAGTACCGCACCTTGGTTGGCGGTGATGTGTCTGTGGCCCGATCTTCCGAAAGGTACTGATAAGTTGATTGTGGAGATCTCGACATTGATGATCCAAAGGCTCTGACCAAAACAGATCGAACCCCTCGCAATCATCACGCCATCGTCCGATGGTTATCAATCGCGCTTAACGCAGCTTGACTCGCCAAGAAGGCTATCTCCTGCATGCTAATCGAGAATACAAGCAAGAAAGTAGAAGATGCAATCTGAAATTGTATTACAAATAAAGATGAAGCTCACAATGTTGGGGTTCCTTAACCGAACGCGGCGCGAGATCGCCAAGGTATTAATTCTAAGAAAAACCCAACCCTAATCTATGGCTAAGCATCAGATATATATAGGGGAACGAGAGGAGGTCGACCTAGGGTTGTACGATCGGGAAGAGGCGACACAACCTAGGGCTCGACTCCACGCTACAAGGCCCTATTAGGTCCAAAACGGTGACGCAACACCTTTGTCGAGAGCAGGCACAACGCCCCCACGACTCTAGCGAAGAGCGAAGCGCCGCACGCCCCGGCAAAGTCGCACTGGGGCCGATGGTGCAAATATTCCCGAAGGTTCCGGAGGAAGTCCGAAGGGTCCCGAATCCACACGAGGGGTCCCAAAGCCCTCCGAAGGGATCCAAAGGCAGTCCGGAGGGTCCCGATGCCCTCCGGAGGGTCCCGAAGTCCTCCGAAGGGATCCCAAAGCCCTCCGAAGGGATCCTGAAGGGTCCGCTTAGCACCGAGCCACGGTATGGAAGGCTCAGCCAAGGGCCCCAAGGGTCAGCAGAGGGCTCCTGAGACCCATGGGATCCGGAAGGGTTACTGTACCCCTGGACCGATACACCAATAGGGTAGACCAAGTCTAGGGCTGCCCACCATGTGTTAGAAGCTAGCACTAGGGGTAGGAAAGGTCCCTACAGCCCCTACTGGTGTAGGGTCTCGTAGGGGGTAAACTTGTAATTCTGTGTACCTCTTAGAAAGGCTATAAGTAGTCACCTTTGCCCCCATTGGAAGGGAGAGGATTTTGGTATGATTAAGATCGCATTGTAATACAAGTATGTTTGTTATCGACAAATGAGTCCTCTTGAGGACCCTTCTGCATCCGAGGGTCCCCCTTTATCTACTGTTTAGTCTTTTAACTACGACAGCTTGGCGGCCCATGGGGATCGGTAGGTAAGTCCAAGCACTAACACGCAGATACCAGATGGCCTCTAACGAGAGAAGACCTAAGGCTTTGGCAAAGCACCAGCAGCTGCCTTGGTTCTAGCAACCTCGAGGGCCAAAGGAGCCGAGTCGCAGAAGAAGCGCGCCTACCAAGCCTCCGGAGGAAGAAGCAAACACCAACAAGATGGGGAGCAAGCCAAGAATCATAATAAACTCTCCAGCAGAACTGTGGCCTCCACCGAGTTAAGGCACTCGCAAGCCCCAGAGACAACCTCGCAGCCCACTCCGACAAATGCCGCAGAATGGAACGGAGCCCACCTCGCACCTCGCCCCGGCTCCGGCAACCGCCAGCAGAACTAAGAGGAACCCACCGCGACCGACAACCCCGGTGGTTCGAGGCGCACCCAAACTCACCATTGAGCGCCGGGTCGAGGCGCCAGTGGCCACGAGGATTCAAGATGCCGAGGTCACGCCTTCGGCAAGGTCCACATGCACTTCGCATTCCTCCGGTATATGAGACCGCCATCGAGGCAGCCGGAGGAGACGATACCACGAAGGCAAAGAGCGTCACCCTAGGGCTCAAGGGTGTCGCGTTGACTTGGTTCTTCACGATACCTCCACACTCCGTGTACGCATGGGAGCAGCTGCGGGATCTACTCCGCAACAACTTCCAGGGGAACTACACGGAGCCAAAGGACGCTGGACATTTGTTCGCAGTGAAGCAGGCGCCGAACGAATCCCTCCGCAGCTTCTTCAGAAAGTTCGCAGAGGTCAAGTGCCATGTTCAAGGCGTCAACGAGACTACCATCATCAACGCAGAAGAACGCAGCCCGCGAACGGGCCGCCTGAGAGGTCGGTGCGCAAGCCCGCCAAGATAGTGACGTAATCCTTCGACAAAATGGAGGAGTACGCCCGAGCGGAGGAAGACAGCGCTCGGAGGGGAGCGACGGCGACTCCAACCCCGATTGTCACCCCTTCGAAGGAAGCGGTCAGCACGACACCGGCCAGAGCATCCGGCAAGCCGTGAAACAATCACTGCAGGCAAAAAGGCCGGGGAGTCTACCATGTAGACGGCGCGCCACAAAACGAAGGAGGAAGATGCGGGGGCCGCTGGTGCCGAGGCCGGGGCCGTGGCCGCGGCCGTAACGCAGGACACTAGCCCGATAACCACACCGGAGCACCCGCGCAGTTTTGTGACCTCCATGGCGAGGGTTCGCACACCACCAGCGAATGTCGCACCATCGCCGCTATGCAGGACTACATGCGTCGCGACCAACCTGCAGAGCTTGATGGTAAGAGCGCAGCTGACAACCGACTCCCCGCACCATCGCTAATACCGCGCATAGCAGGCCGGGCCGAGCCATACCGAAGGGTCATCAACATGATCACCGGAGGCTCCTCGCTCGATATTTCCTCGAAAAGACAGAGGCGGGCATATGCCCGACAAATCCACCACCTGGCGATGTACCCCGCCTCGAGCCCACCCCGCTACTCAAATACCCATACCTTTCAGACCAAGATGCTCCGGGTGTATTGTCGGGACCCTTGATACCGATTCAGACCTCTCAGGTATATCTCAAGACTATTCCTCGGATCAAGAGCTAGTGCACATAGCTATAACATTG
This sequence comes from Phyllostachys edulis, assembly GCA_036346405.1. NCBI lineage: Eukaryota > Viridiplantae > Streptophyta > Magnoliopsida > Poales > Poaceae > Phyllostachys > Phyllostachys edulis. The sequence continues at coordinate 73,409 of JAYEVD010000555.1, forward strand.
GCGAATCAAAACCGTACACCAAACTATAGATGAAGTGCATAAATTAATATTTTAATAGCAAAAGGACCTTATGGTCAAGTTTTACAAAAGTTGCTATGCGCAGCTAAAGATAACAGAGTAAACCCGCAGCGAAAATAAACAAACTCGTGGAAGCCATCCGACATACCCACAGTAATCGAGGGAGAACGATCCTAGTTCGTGATAGTCTTCAAAGAAGTCTTCAGAGAACTCGGGTTCATCGGTTCACCTCCTCTCGCCGATTTAAACAGAGGGTATAAGGCCATGAGTACTTTGAATGTACTCAAGAAGTCATAGGAAATGTATGCAAATATTATTCATGCAAGGCTTGATATGATAGCTTTATGGTTATTTTGCGTAAAGCAAGATGACAAGAATACAAGAATTAGATTGAAAAGCATAATTTAAAAGATTAATACATAAGTAAACAAGTTTCTTTTGAAACCAATAGTGAACACCCTGCTCACTTCCCAACCATCAACCAACATCAACTACTCAGATCCATCCCAACCATTCCAACTTTTCATGAAAAATCTACCTCATGCGTGAAATCACTGTGCATGTCCATAACCGGGACACGGCTTATTCAATAGTTTTACACTCGCAGAGGTTGTACACTTTTACCCACAAGACACTAATTCTCTAGTTGGTTTGGCATCCGCCGATACCATCGCTCACTACCTTAGGTAAGCGCCTAGAGCACGGACAAGGCTTTTACAAAGTTCTCGCTTTTGACTCAGCCTGCTCGCTAAGGTTTCATTTATCCGCCCCCTCTCTGCGCTGCTCCCAACCCAAACAGAATCTAATCAAGACATTACTAATTAGTCACCTAGGTCTATCCCAATCTAGACATGTGGTTGTACCTGCTGAGGCCCGTGATCAATGGTTCAAGGTTAAGTCCTTATTTGGTTGCTCAGACGAGACGGTTCCATCGCTCCAAGTGCAAGCACAAGACTCCACCCTTTCCACCACCCACTCGTCCGAGCATAAATTGTTTCGCTCAACCTCGCCAAATGACCACCCTAGTCATGGCACAACATCTTTTATCAAAAGTGACTCCGCCACGGTTCCATAATTTCCTTTAGTCAAATTCATCATATTGGGTTCAACCCAGCCCGAGGACCACCCTAGTCCTGGCACCACAAATTTTAGTAAAGTGACAACAAATGTCGTGGTCTCACACAGACCACACTTCGATTATTAGCAACACAGTGTCGTTACTACACAAGCCACAAACCATGTGCGCCAGGCAAATCAACATTTATTGAATCATGAGATCAAGACCAACGTCTACTAGAGCATGACTAAGCAATAAAGCGCACCCCTGTTGGTATTACAATAGTGCCCAACTAGTAATTAACCATCCTAAGGTGTCCAAGGAGTTATGTCATTCAAGGATACATGTCGATTGCAATTTATCAAGGAGACATATGACAATTAGGTAATTAACTAAACCCGAAACCATTTATTATAAAATTAGCGATGCATGTTTATATAAAACAATATACTTTTATAAGGATGGGTTCAACATGATCAAAGGTCTATGACTTGCCTTCGTTGAAGAGTTGAAATGCTCCTACTGCCGGTCCACAAATTCTTCCGAAAAAGTCGGGATCTATACGCATAATAAAGCCAAATAAATAAAACAACTCCAAATAAAATTCAAATAAATACCAAATAAATACTAATAGGAAGATACCGCCTTTAGATGAAATTAGGAAAAGAATCGATGGAATCGGATCAGATGAAGGAGAACGGACGTCCTAAAGTTTGCCTTCACATGAAATATAGAATAACATCGCATGAATAGTGCCGCTTGGGTAAAATGATGGCGCAAGCGAGCGAAAAGAGGGGAGGCCGCGAACTAGCAAAATAGAATCCCAAGAGCGAGACGGACCTAATGGTGGTGATCGATCACCGGCAGAGGTCCGATGCGGCGGTGGCGCGCAAAACAAAGGTATGTGGAAAAGAGGCGCTTGTGAACCGTGATGTTTCGGAGAAAAGGAGGAAGCACTGCGCAGAGAACGTTATGCAGGCGGCTAACGGCATGGACGGTGTCGTCTGGGCATCAAAGACGGCTACCGAAAACGATGATAGAAGGTGGTTCGGCCGCTTTCGGAAAATTTTTGCTTGTGGTGAGAAAGAGGGCGAATTGTAGGGATAGGTAGAGGAAGCCGAGGAGCACACATGACGCCGGTCGGTTCAGAAATGAGGACCGGAGAGGGAGAACGGAGGTGGTGAAGCTTGTTGCATGAGCATGTGTTGTGGATACGTGAGACTAGTTGCATGGAGTTTAGTGCATGGCAATAGAACGTGCATGTGTATGTTAATGCATGAGTTGGATGTCGCTATACATCTTGCACATCTTGCATGGACGGATGGATGGTTAACACAGTGGCGCTGTAAGGAGCCTGATGGGCGTGAGATGGGCTACCGGGACTTGCTTGGTTGGGAGGGAGCTCACTTGGGTTGGCACCAAAGATGGAAGCTCCTTGATGATTTAGCCGGCATCACGGCATGAGAATGGTTCATGCTAGATTGCATGCATATGTTTGTTAGCTAGATAAGATAGCATGAAATTAGGATGTGGCCTAGTGGTAGCGCCTGAAGTGAGGTGTCTTGGGGCATGTGTGGTGTACAAAAGAGAGGAAGAGAGATGGGATCATGAGTTGAGAGCTTGGCCCAACACACCGGCCGCTTTGTTGCTTTGCTTGGTTAGGGATGGATGGAGAGGAAGGGGAAGTGCTTGCTGGAGCTTGGAGGAGGGAGCTCATGGTGGTGTTTAATGTCGAGAAAACAAGTGAGGAGCTTGCTCCTTGTCGGCTCGCCGGCTTTGCAGAGAGGGGAGGAGCATGCAACAAGACAAGATGGAGAGGAGAACCCACGCATGGGCTCACGGTGCTTGGTTTATATAGATGAGGGGAGGTGCTGGCTTTACAAGAAGGAAGCAAGGGGAGAGAGAGCTTGGCAATGGGGAGAATCGCCACTGCACTGGCCGGGTCGCAGGAATGGAAGTGACGATGAGGAATGGTAGGCTCAAAGAGGCATGGCAAAAGCAGCTGCATGGGGCTAGTCTCTGGATGGAGGAGAGAAAGATGGCGCCGAGCATGGGGAGGGTTAGAGGCACGGGAGGCCAGCCAGAGGGCATGGGGAGGAGAAGGGCATGGAGGTGGCAATGGGTCACAAGGTGGCATGGAGGTGGTAGGGTGATGGAGGCAATGGATTCTGTGGCATGGCGCAAGGAGAAACCAAATGATTCTAGGAGAGAAAGAAAACACAAGACACAAGCCTACGCCTACCTGGATGAAGGCAATGAGCGAGTAAAAGAGGAGGAGAGAGAAAGAAAAGAAAGGAAGTAAAGAAAAATCCTAAAATAAAATAAATCAAAATTTCAAGAAAATTTTATAAAATACTTTGGAACTTGAATAGATCAAATAAAATAGTTTTGGATTTTTTTTGAAGTTTATTTTAGCCAATTATAATATTTTTCCTTCAGAAATTCAATTTTTGAGCTTCAAATTAAATCGACAAAATCCAAACGATTATTTTTATTTTTAAAGCTTCAAAAGGCTCGCAAATAAAATAAAATAATTTTATTTAATTAAAGTTTAATTTTACTCATTTTTCAATCATTTTTATTTTTGAAATCTCAATTTAAGCTCTAACTAAATAAGGAAAACCAAATGGTGATTTTTATTTGAAAAACTTCGAAAAGGCCTGAAAATAAATTAGCTTCAAAATAAACAAAATTCCCAACTTAAAGTTGGCTTTTTATTTTGCACATAACTATTTTTAGTTTTTGAAAGGCAGGAAAAACCAAATTTTAAAATCCGTAAAAACTTTTTAAATAAACCAACTTTTTATTAATTGACGCTAATTAATTCAATTAAATTGCTTTTGAATTTTAAAATTTCCAGCTAAGCTTTTAGCAAATTAATAAAATTAAATAGTCACTTTTTAATTTTGAAAATTTTCAAAACTTTGGAAATTTGGGATGTTACATGTATTTTCCGCACTAAGACCCTCGCCATTTTGGCCAACATCGCGATTTCAAGTAAGGCACGCCCTCGCCGATGGAGGAGTTCAATGACCTCCTCTTCGTGGACGCTCTTCGACAAGATGATGATACTCGTGATCGCTTAACTCCTCCGCATCCTCGCTAGGCTTTGAGAACGCCCATCACAAAGATTGGCAGATCCGCCGCCACATTCAACGACGACTTCAGATCCGAACCGAGGTCGCCACGCTCGATGTGGTCCAGATGGCTTACTAGTACAAAGCAATCCTCACGAAGCCACGCTAAACACCTTCGTGCAATAACTCACCACAACTATTTGTGCATGAAGCCCTCGCCCCATCGGCATCGCCACGGTCCGAGGAGATCAAGACTCGCACGACACATAGAACTCGGTACTATCTCAAGCCCGCCACGCACACGCCAGGGGATCAAGTAGCGCCACCCTCCGCAAGATGGGCGCCAAACACAAACCACAAGGTCACCCAAGAGTGGCACTAAGGACAACACTAGAGAAGACGGTGGGCCTCGGCTCGACCTCCACTCAGAGGCGATGACGCATCTCGAGTGCTTCAGAAGAACGAAGAGGCCTTCGCTGGGGGCCCAAAGACCTCCCCAGAGTGGCAAGGGCAACGACGAGCACAAAGTAGCCCTTCAACCGACGTGACGCCTAAGAAGCGAAAGTCATACAAGATGTCGGCCGACGCTTCCAGCCGCCAAGAAAGAGATTCTAAAGTTGCCGAAGGCGAGTCATCTCGCTAAATCAAATATTCGAATGGCTAGCAAACCCACCTCATCAAGAAGGAGACGGCAATGGCGATGTGTGTCGATTTCACCGACTCAACAAGGCGTGCTCCAAGGATGATTTTCCTTACTCTCGACGATCAACCGTGGACGCCACTCAGCCGCGAGCTCATGAGCTTCTCGACGCTTACTCCGGCTACCACCAGTGCACATGGCAGAGGAGGACAAACCAAGATCGCTTTCATCACCCCGATGGGAACATATTGCTACAAACGCATGCCCTTCGGCCTCAAGAACGCGGGGGCGACGTTTGCCCGCCTCATCACAAAGGTCTTAGCCACCCAGCTCGGACGCAACGTAGAAGCATACGTCGATGACATAGTGATTAAAAGCAAGCTCGCGGGGACGCACGCCAAGGACCTCCAAGAAACCTTCACCAACCTTCGCGTGGAGGGAATAAAACTCAATCCGAAAAGTGTGCGTTCGGCGTGAAGGCGGGGAAGCTCCTCGGTTTCCTCATCTCGGAGAGAGGGATTGAGGCCAACCTAGAGAAAATTAGGGCCATCCAAGAGATGAAGCCCCCCCACAATGCTCGTGAAGTACAAAACCGACGGGCCGTGACGCCAAGACTTAGTCGCTTCTTGTCCCTTCGGCCGAGAGAGCACTACTGCTTCGTAACACCTGTGGCACGGAGCTGCTCCGGTGATGCGGAATGCCAGAAGGCCTTCAAGGACCTGAAGTTGTACCTCGCGCAACTACCAAGCTTGACCAGTCCGGAGCAGGGAGCCGAGCTACTGCTGTACATCGCCGCCACCCCGTCATCGGTGAGCGCGGTGCTCGTCCAGGAGCGCAGCGGCCAGCGCCTGATATACTATGTATCGGAGGCCTTGCAGGGAGCCAAAACCTGCTACACGCTTTGCTCATGGCCTCGAGGAAGCTCCGGCACTATTTTCTGGCACATCCCATCACGGTCCCAACATCCTACCATATACCGATGTTCAAACAAAGATGCCTCGGGCGGATAGGCAATGGGCGCCGGAGCCGGGCGCTTCGACGCCACCTTCAAGGCAAGAACGACCATCAAATCGCAGCAGCCGGGCGGACTTCAGCTTATGGACCTCGCAAGCGAGGACAAAGACCACCGCGGAGGAAACACCATGGATAATGTACATGGATGGGTCGTAGGCCGCAGGGCCGCTGCGGCTATCCTAGTTTCTGACGGCGAGCGCGTGATCACACATCGCCGCGCCGATTTCCGACCACTTAACAACGCCGGAGTACGGCACCGCTGGCCTCCGTGAAGCGAATCCCTGAGCTAAGCGCCCTTATCAAGAGTGACTCTACCGGTAGCGTGTCACTTTGACAAGACCTTCGTGGCAAGGTGCCCTGAGATGAACCGTTACTTAGCCGCGGTACGCGAAGCGGCGAAGCATTTCCATGGAATCACAGTCCAAGCAATTCCCGGAGGAAACAACGAGGCGGCCGACAAACTGGCAAAAATGGCAAGCGCTGGAGAGGGACCCCCCCGAAGGTTTTCTACGAAGTCCTCACAAAACCCTCCGCCCCGCCCAGAGTACAAGGGCTCCACTGGAGCACAAGGTCGCGCCTAAGAGAGGACACCAGACGCCTAGCGCCGCCTCGAAATGGCGAGCAAGCCCTCGACAAGAGACCGGGCGAGACGGATTATCAAGTACTACGGTGAAGAACCGTAAGACCCGTCAAGCAAAGCGCTTCATATCGAGCAAGAAACTACCACATGGTCTCCGGCGAGCAGCATAAGGGGGGCGCTCAGGTTCTTCCGCGTAGCAGATCACGTTAGGGAAGGCCAATCACCTCAAGGACATCCACGAGGGCTTATGCGGGCATACCAGCGCCGAGGCCTTGTAGGGAAGACGCCCGCCAAGGCTTCTATCGCCGACGGGTAGCCCGAGACGACAAGACTCGCCCAATGGCCGTGCTGGGTGCCAGCTGGGCCACAGAACCCAAAGGCGCTCAAGGCTTCGCACCCTTTGCCGCTAGTGTGGCCCTTCGCACGCTGGGGGTTGACATCATCGCCCGCACTGCGTGGGCTAAGGGTAACCTCCGACGGCGCTCATCGCCATCGAATACTTCTCCGTATGGGTCGGGCGTAACCAACCACTAAGATCACCACCGCAGCCCACCCAATGATTTGCTTGAAGAACATCATTTGCTTGATGCAGACGGCGCAGACAAAGCACGCCGTCAACGGCGACAATGTAACACAATTCGACCACCACTTCCGAAAATTTCGCGAACGACTGGCATAACAAGATGCTTCGCCTCGCGAGCACCCAGAGTCCAACGGAGCTGCCGAGCGAGCCAACGGCAACCTCTCGACGGGTCAAGAAGCGCCGAGGCCTCCCTAAGGGACTATGGTCCGAAGAGCTCCAGAAGGCTCTATGGTCAATACGCACATCGCCCACCAGAGCCACATGATTCTCTCCCTTCAAGCTCCTCTTCGGCGATGAGGCCATGACGCCAGCGGAGTTCGCTGCTGGTTCTTACCGAGCCACAACCCAGACAAGCCCAGAGGAACGGGAGCTCTCTCTCGACCTCCTCGAGGAGCAACGCGTACATGCCATCTCAACCATGCAAAGATACAGCGAAGGCGTCGCCAAAGCATACAACAGAAAGGTCAAAGCCCACCATATCGCCCCGGGCGATCTTGTCCTGAAACGAGCCACCAACCAAGCAGCGCTTGGCAAGCTGGAGTCCAAGTGGGAAGGGCCAAATGTCGTTACAGGCGCAACAAGGGCAGGTACATTCCGCATCGCAACCCCGGAGGGGGACCAGTTGGGCCATACTTGGAACATCAAAACCCTACGAAAGTTCTACCCTTAGCAATCATGTAAAAACCGGCTGCGCCTGGAGAATAGCCCCGCCGCCTTCACTAGGCTAGGGCATGTACAAAGATTTTTGTTGCAAACCGGCTACGCCCGGAGGACTACCTGTCCAAGTGGTGAAAATTGTCTACCCCATCGCTTTGCCCAGTCCTTCTCAGTGAATCAACAAAGCCACCGCGCATGGCCTAGGGCCCCGGTGCACACCGATGCCCTTTGCGGGCACGAGTGTATAAACGGCCATCACAAGATGGCCTCGGCCCCGGTGCACACCGATGCCATTTATGGGCACAAGTGTATAAACGGTTATCGCAAGATGGCCTCGGGCCCGGCAGCACACCGATGCCTTTGCGGCACGAGTGTCTAAACGGTCACCGCAAGCATGGCCTAGGGCCCTCGTGGCACACCGATGCCTTTATGGGCACGAAAGTGCCTCAACGGTTACCGTGCATGGCCTAGGGCCCCGGTGCACACCGATGCCCTTCGCAGGCACGAGTGTCTAAACGAAGCACCCAAGCAGGCATAACGCACGAATCATAACCCAACCTGGTGCCGTCCGAGGCCAAAGCCGGGGGACAGGTCGGCCGCCTCCCTCGCAACAAAGCGCTAGGGCCCCAAGCCCCAGCTGTGCTGGGACGGCGTGAGGCTTCGCCTCCCCCTCGCAAAATATATATAGAGTTAGGGCCCCCAGAGCCCCATCTAAAAAGTGGGGACGGCACAGGCTCGCCTCCCCCCGCAACAGCTGCTAGGCTCCCAGCCCCAGCTAAAAAGGGGGATGGCGCGAGGCTCGCCTCCCCGCAAAATATATAGAGTTAGGCCCCCGAGCCCCATCTCAAAAGGTATGGGGACGACGAGGCTCGCCTCCTCAGAACAAAGCGCTAGGGCCCCGAGCCCCATCTAAAAAGTATGGGGACTCACAGGCGAGGCTTCGCCTCCTCAGAACAAAGCGACAGGCTCCCCGAGCCCCATCTAAAAAAGTATGGGGACGGCGCGAGGTTCGCCTCCTCAGAATAGCGACAGGGCCCCTGCAGCCCCATCTAAAAAGTATGGGGGACGGGCGAGGCTCGCCCCCCTCGTAACAAAGCTGCCAGGGCTCCCTGAGCCCCATCTAAAAAGTATGCAGGCGTGAGGCTCGCCTCCCCTTGTAACAAAGCGCCAGGCTGCCCGAGCCCCATCTAAAAAGTATGGGGATCACGAGGCTTCGCCTCCCCTCGCAACAAAGCTGCTAAGGGCCCCCAAGCCTCACCTAAAAAAGTATGGGGATCACAGGCTTCGCTCCCCTCGTAACAAAGCTGCCAGGCTCCCTGAGCCCTACCAAAAAGTATGGGATTTACAGGCCTCCCCTCGCAACAATGCGTTAGGGCCCCCAGCCCTAGCTAAAAGTATAGGAAGGAAAGGCCACCGCCTCCCCGAGAAAGGAAAATACAAAAAATAATAATAAAATAACACACACAAACAACAACAAAAATATATATGTATTAATTCATTCACCCATCACATACATTATACACCAAGTAGGGGGACAACATAAGCACACGGTCAGACAAAGACGGGCGAAAGCAGATGACCCATCGGCCAGACATGGGCGCAGTTGTTTGCCTCAAGGCCGTTGTTCTCCAAAGACTCCACTGAGTAGCTCTTCGCCGACGGATGCGTGGCCATGAGACGCTGCAGATTCTCTCCACAAAGATAGCCGCCGACTCCTCCGAAGAGCTCGAGGAGATCGTAGGAAGAGGCCGAGAAGATGGCCCCTTGGGCACACCCACCACGCCGCGATTCAGCCAGAAGGATAGTATCTCATCCCGCGCATCCAAAGTCTTCCGCTCAAGCAACCGAAAGAACCTCTTCATAGATCCCTCCTGATTTTCCTTTTTCCACCGCTTTCCATTTCGCACTATGTCACACTATACCGCGGGTAACAAATCCTCCAAGGCCACTTGCAAACCAGCGAGCTGCTCATCTTTCAGACGCAAGAAAGGAACATAGGACTTCGTGGCGCCACCACGGAGGAACCGCACTCGCCCAAATGCCGGTACGGCGAAACAACATCCCTCGAGCAAAGCAAACACCAACGTGAAACAAGCACCAACCAACAAAGAAGCCCTCTTCGTGTATATTAATTAACAAAATAACGGTTACAAACCACGGATAGAATCACCAATCGACCGCGAGTTGTGCTGCATTAAGCAACAAAAACGGCCCAAACCTCAAACAAGGGTTCCTCAGAAGATGGCCGAGGGTCACACCTTGTCTCCGGGTCGCCTTCGCTTCCGCCACGCTTGCACCATCCGCAGAACCTTTAGTTTCGCTTCAGCCAAAGACGCCCGAGCGACTTCCATGGTGGCGCCCCACCGCACGAAGCCCGTAACTCCTGGCAAGGGCATTGCCGCCCGCCGCACCTACCTTTTGACCCAAAGCGACTTCCACAAACAGGTTTACAGCACGGTATCAGCCGCCGAGCGATCAACATGACCACACCCACCATGCCGCAGGGAAACAAAGGCGATCAGCCCACGCCGCTTTCAAGGCAATGATTGCCATAGGCACGAAAGCACGGGAGAAAGACTTTTCGCAAGGCGAAGACGGCCGAGGTGGCACCTAACCGGGTTCACTCTGTGTTTTCGGGGGCACGGACCAAGCTCGACATGGCGCCCATACGGTCCAACGCCTCCCCGGCCTTCGCCAGTTAGCTGAGACAAACCGCCCGCCGCAATCTCCGCCGAGCACGGGCGGGCGCACAAGCAGAGACTCGACCTCCTCCCACAGGTGCGGTGCTCACCCTCTAGTTGGGCAACCTTGGCCTCTAGCCCTCCGCTTTCTCAAGCAAGGACCAAGGCGGCAGTTTAGCTGGTGCTCCGAGCGAACTCTAGGTCGACTCATTGCATTAATCTCCACAGAGTCATTTAGATGTCCTCTCTCAAATGAAGCGAGAGAATGATGGTCTCGCCAAGAAAAATGTCAAAATTGGCCCATAACGAGGAAGACAAGCACTGGCCTACTCTTCATCAAGGCTTTCGCCTCGAGGCTCCTGAACATCTTCTCCGTGCTCCATTTCACGAAGAGCTCGGACACACAGGGTGGAGCGGCAAAGTTCGCCACTTCCTTGCAGACGGCAGCATTTCGGCCGGTCGAAAATCGGAGGAGAGGAGGGCCCCAGATTCGCTGGGGTCGGGTCGCAAGGCGCAGCGCCCACTCCTTCTCGTTCAGAGCCGGCGCCACCATCAGCCGCCCCATCCTCGTCACCATCCCGGGGATTCTCCGCGGACGGCGCACCCACAGAGGCAGCATCGGCTCCATGATCCCCCTTGACGACCCGTCCGGCAGGGAGATCGGTGCGAGCCTCGACCATAGTGTCCTCAGTTCCCTGACCATAAACATGCGAAGGGGTGCCACCGGACGCATCCTCGAGGGCCATGCTGGCAATCCCAAACGAGCTTGCAACTGCCTCCATAATTCGAGCCGGCGGAGGAGCAACTAGGGATCCCGTGGACGAGCTTGCGGCGCTCTTCGCTGGCCCCGGCACCACAGGCTCCCGCGATACCATCTTTGAAGACGGCCCAATGGGCCACGCCGCAATGAGGCTCGCTTAATTCCGCACGGCGCCCGACAGCAAGGCGCAACACAAGCCGCACTGGGCCTAGGCACTCGAAAGCTCCTCCGACCGCAAACCCGCTTTTCTTTCCGGCGTGGGTCGGGCCGCCCAAAGAAACAGTATTCGGATCTCGGCACGCATGGTTCAACCGACGCTGGCACGCTGCTCGCCACTTCGAAAGTGCTCCTCCCCGTAGGGTCCAAGAAGTCGCCCAAGAACACGCCACTGCAAGAGGCAAGATCAAGCAGAGAGGCAGATTAAAAAAAACACACGGACACACCTGTGCGGTCCTCGAACTTCGTGATGCATCCCGCCCTCGCCATCAAGCACCACCTCCCAGCCCCGCCAACGCCACATGAGCGCACAAAACTCCTCTACGAAGTCCCGCGTCGACATGCGCCGTGCCGTGTTAAGTAGCACACGCAGCAGACCCTCCTCCCGGGGTGAAAGGTCGATCATTGGCGTTGGGATAAGCTCAATAGGCCCCCCGGTTGAGCGAAGCCCGGCCTCGTCGGAACACTTGTGATAGAACCAACGCCGGGTCCAATCAGTATCCCACCTGTTCCGAGCGGCCGAGGCAGGTAGGTAATGGAGAAGGCGCGCCTTCGGTTGAAAGTTGACACTGCCAAAGTTCAGGGTCTCCCCCGTGTCTTTCTTCTTCTTGGGCTAGCACCGCCCGTCGTGAAGATACGCGAACAGCCACGCCTCACTACTAGTCACCCCTGGCGCACAAAGACCACTGAAAACGCCAAGCTTGACGACGAAGTTAGGGCGCCAATCGGGCCAAGTCCACCCCGTACAGTTGAAGGACCTGGTACAACGTGTCAATGCAAGGTAGACGAAGACCTGCATCCAGATACGCCACAAACAAGATCGTCTCCTCCTCCTCGGGGGCGCGAACGTCGTCCAGGTTCACAATCTTCCCCTCATTTTTCAGGGCCCACAGAACCGAAGTCGTCACCAATGACCGACCCAGCTCGTCGGTATACGACACCACGCCACCTCCATCCTTCACCCGCTTTGTCATTGCGGGAGCACAAGCCAAAACGCTTTGGGCGCCGAAGGGGGTGGTGGAAGCGAACCTCGGAAGCACAACACGAGCCCTTCGCACCGGCGGGTGGAAGAAGCGAAGGCCAACAAAGAACAAGACGCCGCCGAACAAATGCGCATAAGCGGCGGCGATGGGGACCCAAGGCCACCTATTTATAGGCAGCAGCGCCAAATCGCAGAAAACGAGGAGCCCACCGCCAAACAAGACGCGACACATGTCAAACAACAATCCATTAGGGCGTGCGTAAATCGAGGCGTCGTATTGAAGTATGCACCGACCTTGCAGCCATAACACAATGCGTCGCCTCGAACGCGCGCAAAATAGGGAAACGACGCGTGGAACGAAACAACCCAAGAGCGAGCAAATTTATGACGCACGGAACCCAACGATGAGCGCAACAATAATGCTTCGCCAGGCCGAAGGGGATGGTGTACCTGTACCCTCCGGGAATAGGCGCGGTTTCAGCCATGACGAAGTAAGACCTCGACCGCGAGGGGCTTGTCGTAGGGGCGGCACAACGGCCCCCACGACCTGGCGAAGAGCGAAGCGCACACGTCCCGGTGGCCGAAGTTGCCCAGGGGCCAGATGGTGCAAATATTCCCGAAGGTTCTGGAGAAAGTCCGAAGGGTCCCGAAGCCACACGAGGGGTCCCGAAGCCCTCTAAAGGGATCCAAAGGCAGTCTGGAGGGTCCCGATACCCTCCAGAGGGTCCCGAAGCCCTTCGAAGGGATCCCGAAGCCCTCCAAAGGGATCCTGAAGGGTCCGCTTAGCACTGAGCCGCTAGTGGCGGGAAGGCTCCAAGGGCCCCAAGGGCCATGGAGGGCCTTGAGACCCAGGGGTCCTAAGGGTTACTGCACTGACCGACACACCAACAGGTAGACCAAGTCTAGGGCTGCCCACCACGTGTTAGAAGCTAGCACTAGGGGTAGGAAAGGTCTCGCAGCCACCCATGAGGGTCTCGAGAGGGTAAACTTGTAATTCTGTGTACCTCTTAGAAAGGCTATAAGTAGTCACCTTTGCCCCCATTGGAAGGGAGAGGATTTTGGTATGATTAAGATCGCATTGTAATACAAGTATGTTTGCTTACTGACAGTGAGTCCCTTCTTGAGGACCCTTCGGGTATCGGAGGGTCCCCCTTTATCTACTGTTTAGTCTTTTAACTACGACAACCTTATTCACTATTCATGTCGCGTATCTCTGGTCGAAGACCTGGTCGTAGGACTGGTCCTAGGGTGGTCTTGAGGAGTCCATGCTATCTCTAGTCGTAGATTGTGTCCAACGAGTACTGTGCTCACTTCTCTGGTTGTAGATTGCTCCCAAAGAGTCCTGGGTTCGCCGAGCACTGGTGAAACTGGTCGTAAGCCTTCTTGAAGTGGTCGTAGACCCTGCGGAACTGGTCATAGACCTTCTTGAAGTGGTCGAGACCTCATGGATCGGTCAGACCTTCTTGAACCGGGTCATAGTCCTAGATTCCTAAGTACAAGTAAATCATCTCCGTTAGGCAAAGATCACAGAGTTCTCAAATAATACACTCAAATTTCTAGAAATGAATTTACTTGATAAATAAGTTGACGAGCACGCGTTCGAGTAATTGGACTTTGCACATCATTCAAAGTAGTAGGAAGAGGAGTGTTCATATCAGTAGAAGTGATGTCCTCATCAGGCAGTAATACCGCATTTCGCTAAAAAGTCGGGTTTCTCTCATAACGTTGGATTTGGTTGTGGGGTTATAAATATCGCTTCCACCGCTCTAGGATGTAAGGCAACACTTCATTTAACATCCTTAGAGCCTTGAGCATTCATTCAATACCTTAAATACACTTGTGCATTCATAGAGGTGGTTGAGTTCATTCAAGTGCATTCACTCATTCTAGTTGAACCATTTGCACTTGAGTGCCACTGCTTAAGGTCATCGATTTATTACTCTTGGAGTTTTGCTGAACTCCTAGACGGCTTGGCGATGATCGCACGGTGATCTCTTCAAGAAGCTTGTGAAGAGGCCCGGTGCCAAGATTGTGAGTGGTTCGGTGTTCACCATCTCCAGAGCGGAGGAAGAACAACCAATAGTGATCGAGGAAAGGCTTAATTCGTGGAGTCGGCTTGATTCGTTCAAGCTTCCTCAACGTGAACTAGAGAAGACCGGCAAGTCTTCGATACCACGGAAAAACATCGTTGTCTCTTTGTGGTTAATTCTTGTCTTTACTTATTCCTCATTTACAATTCTAGTATTTATTTTGTATTAAATTGCTTAGCTAGAATTGTATCTAGTTTAGACATAATTCATAATTGGCTTAAATTGTTAATTTGCTAAAAAGTTTAAAAACCTCCTATTCACCCCCCTCTAGTCGGTTATCCTTGATCCTACAGAGGTTGCTGGTCGCGTTCTTGGATCGTGGTTAGCCTCCCCTTTGTGAAAGTCACGGCTCGCCGCCCCAAGGATTTCTCCTACGACGGAAGATCGAGACCAACTTTGTATGCACAAATCTTAAGTCGAGGCGTGTGCATATCAGGTGGTATCAGAGCCTACATTGTTGGTAGGAATTCATCTATCCCCTAGCTTTGTAGTTTAATTTCTGTTTTACCTAAAGTCTGGAAATCTGCCATACAAAAATACCCAAGTCCAAACCCGTTGTTGCTTTCAAGCTGTTGATTTCAGTTTGCTTAATTGAATTTGTGTTCGTGACTTGTCGGGTCTAGTTGCTGGACATCATCCTTGTTAAAGCACAAAACCCCCACACGAAAAACTGAGTTCTTGCTATTCATCAAGTTCATCTTCTTTTTGTGTCATCCATATTTTTTTTCCATCCAGAAATTTCCCTCTGTCTATTAGTAACTAAAACATGAACATCTCACTAGTCAGAAATCCAAATCAATCAAAACAAAGTTTGTTGGGTTCCTGACTCGTAGACACATCATCCTACCAATTTTTGTGGTGTTTGGAAACGTTTGCTAAAATCTACAAACGTTGCAATTTGGACAAGCTACAGTACTGTGTTTAGGATCTACTTCATACTTGTGATTTTCATCATATCTTTGTCTCTGTTGCGAGTCTGGTATTGGTGCCAAAAAAAAGAGATAAATTTAAAAAAAATCAAAAGAGCTGTGTGCAGTAAAAAAAAAAGAAGGCCAAATACCGACTTGCTGTTTTTTCGAGGTGTTGTGATCTGAAAACAACATTTTGTTTTCTTTGATCGTAGGAGTCCTAGAATTGCATATTTTGTTCATATATCATGCCTACACTCATATACACTTGTCCATAGCCTAAAACCTTCTTTGATCAGCAACTAGGTTAAGGGCTAGTTACGAACTATTATTCAATTTGTGCAATTTCTGGAATTGCTTATTGTTTTCGTTTGCTACAATTATGTACCTACCTAGAGCTCCACAAATTTGCCATTGATCAACATGTTATAGCACTTTGCAATTGCTCTACTAACTCCCTTCTAAAATTTATCACTTAACCAAAGCAAACACGCGAGCAGCCTTCGAGAAGGGTAAGAGCTTCTGTTGGTAAGATTTGTGAAAGTTGAGATTAGTCCACATAAATATTTAGTTTTCTATGAATTATTTTTGTTTTCTTTCTAACCATGATAGGACAAGAAGTTCTCATGATGGATCTCGTGATGGTTCATTTTATGGTGTGGGTGAAGGCGATGGTGTGGACAAACCCCAAGCAGTGCCACTATTAACTCGGTCTCAAGCTTTGATGGATGCATTTGCCGACACTTTTGTGCGAATGCTTTTGGATCAAGTACTTGTTCGGCTGGATGGTTTGGAGAATCGTATTAGTGGCATTGAAGCACGCCTTGATCAAGTCGAGCACACTCCTCCACGACAACGCCCACCACTTCGAGGCCCTCGAGGTCGTATTGGAGCTAACAACAATGTCGTTGCTGCTGCTCCACACTAACCAAGAGCAAATTTGAATGGTGCATTTCAGCATGTTGCAGATGAAAATGTAGATGACAATTATGTGGCTGATCATGAAGAATATGTTGTTTTGGGTTGTGATTATCAACGTCTTGCACGTAATCACCTGGGGATGGGAGGAAATGGAGGACATGCTTCTCATCGTAATGAAGAGAGAAGAGATGATTCTTTAAGTAAGGTTAAGTTTACCGTTCCTTTCTTTGACGGTAAATACAATCCAGAAGCTTATTTGGATGGGGAGATGCTTGTGGAGCAACAGTTCAGCTGCCACGAGTATCCCGAGAATCGGCGAATGCGGGCTGCTACAAGTGAATTCACCGATTATGCCTCTATTTGGTGGAGTTTGATCAAGCTAAGACATGACGCACCTCGCACTTGGGAAGAGCTTAAAGTGGTAATGCATTCCAGATTTGTTCCATCTTACTTTGAACGTGATTTACTAAACAGATTACAGCGGTTGAGGCAAGGAAGTGATTCCGTGGAGGATTAGTACCAAGAGCTGCAAATTGGCATGATAAGAGCCAATGTGGAGGAGGAAAACAATGCAAAAATGGCTCATTTCTTGGGAGGCTTGAACAAGGAGATTCAGAACATCCTCAACTTTCACCGGTATGATACGCTGGACGAGTTATTTCATTATGCATGCAGAGCGGAGCAGCAAGTGCAAGGAGAGAGGAACCGACCTGGGCCAGGTAACTCCAAATACCATCGCACCATGGAAATCTTCGAGTTCATAGCCCAAGAAGCCAGGGTTCTGTTCCAGCCACAGCACAACATCATCCAGCTGAGAGCAATCAGCAAACCATCCCACTACTTTGGCACACAAACCTACTGATTCGAAGAAGACCATTGCTGCCTCCGCAAAGAGTTCATCATCAGTTGCTTCTACGGGAAGAACCGAAGAGATAGATTGCTTTAAATGCAAGGGAAAGGGGCACTACATGCATGATTGTCCAAATTAGCGAGCTCTCATTATCTGGGACGATGGCGAGTACTCCTTGGCCAGTGAAATGAAAGAGGAAGAATTTGATCATGAGGAGTTGGAAAAAACTTTTGGGCCTGATTCAAAGGAAATAACATTTGATGCAAATCATACAAGCCTGTGTTCTTAGCTCTCAGATGGAGAAGGCAGAGAAGGGGTAGCACCACAACTTGTTTCGGTCCAAGTTTGTGATCAAAGAGCACTCGTGCAAAGTTATAATTGATGGCAAAAGTTGTAACAACATTGCAAGTTCAGAAATAGTTGAGAAGCTTGGCTTGACCACATGGTATGTGTGCACTTTTCTGTTGGTACCTATTCTGACTTTGTGGACTGTGATGTGGTGCCAATACAAACATGTGCATTACTACTTGGAAGACCATGGCAGTACGATATAGATACTACACACTATGAGTGTTCCAACAAGTACTCTTTTATTCATAAAGATAAAAAGGTCTCGCTGATTCCGATGTCACCAGAAGAAATTCTGAAAGATGATTTAGATAGGGCTGAGCGTGAGAGAAAAGAAAGAGAGATGAGTGACAAGCACAAAATGGGGAGCGAGAGCCACCAGCCCAAGTTGAGTAAAAAGAAAGAAAAAGGTGAAAAGAAAAGAGAGATAAAACTTAAGGGACAGGTTCTATTAGCTACAAAGACTGACATGCGAGAGTTAGAAACCCATTCCCATAAGTTCTTTGCGATAGTGTACAAGGACACACTCTTTTCTACTGTCGCTTTACCCTCTACTTTGCCCATGTTGATTGTTTCTTCATTGTAGGAGTGTGTCGATGTGTTTCCGGACAACATACCCGCAAGGCTGCCACCATTGTGAGGGATAGAGCATCAAATCGACTTGATTCCAGGGGCATCTTTGCCTAACCATCCTCCGTACCATACCAATCCCGACGAGACGAAATAAATTTAGCGCCAAGTGCAAGAGCTTCTTGACAAAGGTTACAAGTGCAAAAGCTTAAGCCCATGTGTTGTTTCTATTTTACTTGTTCCAAAAAAAGATGGATCATGGGGGATGTGCATAGATTGGAGAGCAATCAACAATATTACTGTTAAATATCGTCATCTTATTCCTAGGTTAGATGATATACTTGATGAATTGAGTGACTGTACTATCTTTTCGAAACTTGACTTGCGAAGTGGTTACCACCAAATTAGAATGAAACTAGGTGATGAATGGAAAACTGCATATTTGGGATTAGGATTGCCATGCGCGCTGTTGTCCCGATTGTATTGTTCGTGGAACCGATTCCTTTGGGAAAAGATTACGTACTATTTAATAGTTGAAATATTTGGAAAAAGTGATTTAAGTTTGAAAGACTTCATAATTTAATTGCGAATTACATGGCGTGCTAGGTTTGGTTACGTGCATTAGAAAATGACAACATACACGAATCAACAAACCAAAATACACCTACGATACATGTGCGCCTTTTTGGAATCGGAAAAAGGTTGATTGGAATGAAACCAATTAGTCTTGGTGTCCCATCGGTCCCTTGCCCTTGTCTCTAGACTACCCGCGGTGGTAGCCAGTATCGAAGTTAGCCATGTTCTGCGAGACAGACTGGACGATTGAATGATGTTAGGATAGTAGAACATAGGGCCAAATCAATAATCAGGATACAAAATTAAACCTAACTTACCTCTTCGATATGGAGTGCGCCCAGGCAACGGAGAATGCTAGGACAGCTGCCGGTCTCACTAGCGGGAGCCTTGTTTTTTGTCATTGCTTGGGCCGTCTTGGCCAGATTTAGCTTCCTCTTCGTGAGTTGTGATTCGGTGGTTGTTCCACACATTCGACTTAGACCATGCTGTGTATGGTCTGAAATTGAGTTATATTATCAACCGAGAACAATAGGGCACATATTGGGAGTTAATGCAGCTCTAGAGAACTAGGTCATGACAATCTTATGTATGCCTGGTGAGGGAGGAAGGGTGGGATTTGGTCTTTCTGGCCCAGGCATATGCCAAGGCCATTTCTGCATCGGCGGCTGAACAAGCAGGTGGTGGTGATGCCGAAGAACAAGTCGGGGACTCTAGCGCGATGGGAGGTCGGAGAGTTGCTGATGTTGTCGATGAAGACCATGAGGATGGAGCTCCTTCTGTCAGGCAAGATAGTGGGATTGCTGATGAAGGTGAGGAGATCGAAGGCCTAGTTGAAATGATGGATCTTGAAGACCAGGACTACCATGCATTCTCAGAAGATGAATGATCTGATGAGGAGGATGTTGTGGAATAGCAGACGGTTCTATCAGAGTGGAACACATACTAGTTTGACGGCCTCATCGTTAATGAAGGCCTCGTGTAATCGTGGGAGTACGACTGAATGAGGTCGTGCAAGGAGCGGTACAAATGCAAGGAGGTCAGGCAGAGGTTGTCAAATTCCGAGCCTTGTCAGAGCGACGTACATTCACGGTAGTAAAGTCCAACCCTAGATGTTACCACATGAAGTGCGACATAGAGGGATGCCCTTGGTTAATGCATGCATTCCAACCTAAGTGGGACACCTGCTGAAAATGCTATTGTTGGACTGAAAAGGCAACTAGAGGGGGGTGAATAGGAGCACGATCACTTTTTCTCCTAGATTAGATTCAACACGTTTTCACTCCAGTAGCTATGGAAGCTATGAAGATCAAAGCACAAGCATAGCGGAAGACTTGTATTGAATCCAATCGAAACCCCCAAGCAAAACAACCAAAATTACCAAAAACTCAATTCACAATGAGTTGGGCGGTCAGACCTCTCACTTAGCTGGTCGACTCACTCCATGGGGCGGTCAGACCTCTCAAATGGGCGGTCTAACCTCCAACCTGATGAACAGTGAAATCAGCCCGAACTTCCAAACACAAAATGGTCTAACTTTTGATTTGTGACTCCAAACCTTACCAAACTTAAGACAAACCTTCTCTAGGATATCAGGAACCTATTCCAATCAACGATCGTGAAGATCGTTGTCAAAGTCCTGACATTTTTCCGTTTGAGTGAAGTATGCTCCAAAACCGAGGCAAAATCAAAATATGATCTAAAGACTTGCTCGTGGGTGATTGATGATCAAGATGATCCTAGATGTGTTCCCACATGTCACAGCAAGCTAGATCAAGGCAAGAAACCAAGAGAAAACTCACGGATCAAAGAAAGACTCAAAATAACCAAATAGAGAGAAAGAACACAAAGAGAAACATCTATGAGAAATCTTTCCTTAGATTGATTTGATATGATGTTGGTTTATAGCCACTCCATCAAGGAGGACAAAGACTCAACACATGAGCACAAAATCAAATCCAAAACTCTAGAACCCTAACCTCCCACTATCCTCTTCCTAAGCACCAAAGGCAAACTAGGGTTTCACAAAAGAAAGGGTTGGAGAAGTGCAGCCAGCACCCTCCTCTATTTATAGTGGAGGCTAGACATTCTAGAAGAGTATTCCTATTGGGCACCCGTTAAGCCCACACACAAACGGATTTAACTCACACACATATTTTAAAGCATTGTCTTCATCTCCTCTTGACCTAATCCGCTTCTCCTTGCGCCATCTTGCGCCGCGGGTTGACAAAAGGTCACCAAGGTGGTATTTAGGTGAAATTACCAAAATGCCCCTTCTCGATCTTTTTCCAAAGATCGAGTCCCATCTTCGTGTAGGTTGATCAACGGCTCTTATCATGTCGGCAAGTCTCTCCCATCCGGCTCCCACCGAAACCAACATGGCACTTGCACCGACCCCCGCGCTGCTTGATCCAACCCGTCGCACCGAACTACCCGTTCGGTCATCCTTGTCCCATTTGCGCCATGCTTGGATCCATTGACCTCACCCGGCATCTCCGATCGTTCTGGACCTCAGCTCTCCAAGCCTAGTCCCGATCATCCTCGCCGTTGACCGTCGTTGACTTCCAAGCAACCTGCACAAACAATAGACAAAGAAATCGATTCCGGGAACAAGTTCTTCAAAACTTGACCCACGTTAGTCAAAATATGCATCATGCAACACATATGCACTGAAACACATGAATATGACCTAACCAAACAATCATCGCCACCGAGTTGGCCGATGAACAAGTGAAAACCAGTCAGACCGCCACTTTGGCTGGTCTGACCGCCCCCTGTTGGCCGGTCTGACCACCCAGCTGGGACTTAGCCAATTTTTCTCCCTGGAAACCCAAAACCTTTTGAAAATTTCAAATGAATAGAACTTTTGACTCGAAGCTCTAAAAATTATGAGACCAAGTGTAGGAGAATCCCCTCTCTTGCCTACACCCTCTATTTTTGGCCAGGCTACAAAATCCAAAATCTCTTTATGGCCGGTCAGACCACTGCCCAAAGGCCGGTTTGACCGCCAGCCAATTCACTCGAAGTATTGCTGGTCTGACCGCCTGAAGCCTGACAGCACTTGAACTCCGCCGAAAACGAGTGATTCGACAAACCTTCAACGCCATTGCCAATTGTATCATCATCCTAAGATCATGAGCATATCCCCATGATATCTACAGCTATATAGTAGTCCCTCACACATGTGTCATCGCTGAATCAACGTAGTCCCACAAGAACCTGTCATCAGCCTTCATCACAAATATCATGTATGGCGAGATCATGGATAATCTAGATTTCAAGCCACAATCCATCCTTCGAGCAATAGAGGCATGGTTCTAGTACACAATTAGCTATGCTAAGGCATGGAGGGCAAAGCAAAAGGCATTGGAATGAAGGTTCGATACGTTCGAGGAATCTTACCACAACCTCTCCGGCCAACCCCGAGTCATACAAGGCAGAGATCCTGACACTCATATCGACATTCAAGATGACACATGTATGCAATGGGAACATAAGAGGGTACTAAAGCGAGCATTTTTTTTCCTTTCGTCTATGCATCAATGCATTCCAGCATTGTCATCCAATCTTGCGCGTGGATGGCACATTTCTGACTGGGAAGTACAAAGGGCAGATACTTACTACAATAGTGACGGATGAGAACATTCATGTTCTTCCCATGGCCTTCGCGTTCGTTGAAAGCGAGAACACAGACAGTTAGTTGTGGTTTCTGAGGAATGTGAAGATCTCTGTTGTACAGGGTCGTCCTAACGTATGCGTCATACATGATCAACATGCGGACCTGTTGAGTGCAATAACCCAACTACAATAAGGGGAGAACGAGACACTTTCGTGGTAGATCTACAGAGCCGATGGTGCATAAGGCACTTGGGGTGCAAACTTCTATAAGCAGTTCCACAACAAGACTTGATGAACCTGTTCAACCGTTTGTGCAACCAAAACCAGAAGAGAGTTCGACACACTCTGGAAGATTCTAGATGAGTGTACCAGGGCGCATAGAAGGGAGGCGGGAAAAAGGCGTCTGCAAGCACTGACCAGGATACCGAGGCATTGCCACAAATACCCACAGATGCTCCTGGTATGACGAGGAAGACGGAGTTGCAGGTAAAATGCTTCTCGGACTGGATTGAGCACGAGCCTAAGGAGAAGTGGCCGCTGCTACATGACAAGGATGGTGCTCGACATAGTGTCATAACAACCAATCTAGCCGAGGTGTACAATTGGGTCATGCGTGATGCCAGGTGCCTCCTTTTGGTTGCTATTGTGAAGGCAATTCTCTGGGGTACCATAAAATACTTCGTTGAACGAGGCACCAACACGTCGCTCTCTATGGCAAATGACAGAGTTCTATATTCCACCATGATCACCAAGTACATGGAGGAGAAGAGCAAGAAGGGTGAGATGCACCGGACATTCAAGATGGATGCAAGGGAGCTTCGCTTCGAGATCATGTGTAGGGAGAAAGGACACTGCGAGACAAACTGTGAGAGGATCATTCACGAGTGCACGCTACACCGCGCTAGTTGCGTATGCACCTGCAACAAGCCTCTTCTTCTACATAGGTCATGCTCACATGTCATGGCCGCATGTTCGTTGGTGACGAAATTTCCCGTTCAGTACCTTTCCGAATATTTCACCAAGGAAGAGGTGATGTAGACCTATAATGCATAGTTGTATGGCTATGGTGTGGTTGTCCATTTCATTGGCTATCCTACCGAGAGCAACTCATCTAGGCCATGACATTGCTAGGTCAAGGAATAGGTTAGCCGGTGGTAGGTATGACGATCGAGAACGACATGGACAAAACAGAAGTGGGACGTCGTATGAAGAAGTGTTCAATTTGCAGGGAGTCCGGGCATACCTAAAAGAAATGCCCTACAAGAAATGCATGGGATGAAGGAGAGGTCAGTAGTCCGGACGGCAGCAACTAGAATGTTTTGTCTTGTCGAAATATGTTGTGTTGAATGTTTTGTATTATTATTATAATTTGTCGAAAAACTATGTAATGACGTCTTGCTGTAATGTGTTGTAACAACATTGTGATTTGTCGAAAAACTATGTGATGACGTTGTGCTGGAATGTTTTGTAACATCATTATGATTTGTCGAAAAACTATGTGATGATGTTTTGCTTTAAAATATGTTGTGCTAATATTGTTTCTTATTATTGTCTAATTCCGCTTTTTATTATGTTGTGCGTCCAATTGTAATATGTAACTTACCTTCTTTCTGAAACCACCACCACTGTCTTCGTCGGCGGCGCCGTTGGTGGCGCCAGTTTAGTTGGTTAGTGTTGTGTGGCGGTTCGGACGCTGGAATAACAGTAGAAATTTAAATAAAACAATAATAAATGTTTAGGCTGAATTTTGCACACAAAAATAAAAAAATAAAAATTTTAGGAGCTTGTGGCAACAGGCCCATCTGGGGACAAGGCTCTGTCGCCATTTCAACCGTGCAGAGGCCTCACACCGCTTGGACTGGTGACATGAGACTAGTTCTCTGCAATTATTTTTTCAACTATTTTATTTTGTAATTTATTATTAAATTAATAATATTTAAAAAATCCTCTTTCAGAGTCGTTTGATAGAAAATTGCACGCACTTGGCACCGAGTATGATTGCACATGTAACACTCCTCTTAGGCTAAAAGCATTTATGATTCACTAGTCAAGTGCCCGTATGCTATTATGTAAACACAAACTATATAATAAATAAAATAACATACCATTGAAAGTATTAAAAATTGTAATTTAAACTAACATAACCAAATAGCTCAATATAAATAAGTCCAACTCTAGAGATAATTTCCCCATTTGCCTTCCTACTCGGTCAACCCTTGATAATGAGGATTAGCAATCGTGTTGATCCTCATCTCGACGCATTTAAATTGACGTGAGTCACGTCATGTACCGCAGGGCACTCATTAAGGATGCACGAAGGCCTATAGATAAACCAAAAAAAAGTAATAAATTTTTAGAGGGTTACCGTAGAGAGGTAATCATTATAGAGATGCAATATAATTAGTATATAGATGCCGTAGAGACTTATACCTTCCAACTCGTCGGCATAGATTGAGTCGAGGAAGAATATGAGTTCACTCTTTACCGTGGTCAACAACCTGCCTAAAGATGAATCATAGTAGAAATTTTAAAAAATTATATATCAGCATGTTGTGAAAACAAAGGTATATTCTCCTTACCAGTGGTCCTGTTCATCATCAAGAGGGTAGCGGCCAGACAATGGAAGTCGGCCTCTGCCGAACACCATTGCATGATGTGGTGCGCTACATAGAAGTTGAAACAAACTACGACAACAGAAGCAAAAATTGACTTACCATGCATAAACATTGTACCGTCACTCGCCCCTTCAATTCAGAGTCTCGGACTATGAGAAAAGAGTGTATGGTGAGATCAATAGTAAGTTCATAAGATATAGAGCAACAAAAATAGTAATAAGACAGCAACACATAAAAAATTGGAAGCAATATACTCATGGAATGACAAGAAGACATCTTGTCATGTACCAGGATCACCACATTCTTCTAATCACTGGCATAGCATGAAAGTCATATCTAAGTGATTAGGTCCAATCCTGGAAGGTGATTATGTAGTTCTTTTTTGTTGGAATTAATTTGAAAAAATAGGGGATACTCAATATTATACTCTGATGTTTGTCTCAATTAACAAGGAATTTGAGAAAATATACAAGTGGGAATAGAAGCAATGATATGTTTACTTTCTACAATAAGATATGAAAATGTGAGAATCATGCAAAAATATGCCATCCCTTGCAATGAAACCAAGCCGCAGCCCCATTGTAATATAATAACACACCATAAATGGAATCAATGTTCTAGCATATCTCTCACACCATTCAGAGAATAATATGATGCTGAGAGGATCTTTCAAATTGAAAGCGAGAGAAAGCATGCTCTACTTTTAGTTAGCTATACTTTAGGAGGGTAACTTCATAGTCAAAAAAACAGTTTTAGTGCAAACATTTTGTAAACAATAATCAGCAATAGCTAGGTATAAGAGCTTGGCCTGAAAGCAACTCAGCTAACCGAACCTCTTTTTCTTTTTTGGTGGGGGATTAGAGTGCAAGGAGACAGCTTACCTCCCCACCAAGTTGACGAGCCCAAACAATTGCTCCTTTGACCTTACGATGCAAGCAAACTACAAAGTCCCAAGCTGATTTGACACTTGCAAAGAGTACAACTATTGCATCTGATGTGCATCCATCTCATGCAAGCCCTGGAGAGGATGATGTCAGACATATTCTACCATTAAAACTGTTTCAAGAAAGACATGCTAGTTGTACTAAATGAGAATGATTATGAACTCTTGAAAGAAAACGATAAGTGAGCTTAAGACTAAGACATGTCTTGCAACGTGCAAGATTTATTCCGCTTTTCTCTCTCGAAATGCTACCGCAACAAATTTACTCAATATGGGTTGGTGGCACATCCCTTTTTTGTGGTGCTCTTAATCCTAAGCTGACAAAGAAAAAACCTCTACAAAGGGCAAATAAAGAAACTATCACGATGTTCTCCATTTAGCAAACCTTGGTTATTAAAGGATAGTGAAGTTCATAATTTTTTCTCCAGTAAGGAATGGCCAAACAAGACTTAATGGACAAATGAGAATTGTGAGTATGTGCCCACAGATGAAATAACAGAAAAATCCATAATGTTCTTTTTAAAGAGAAAACACAACACGTGGTTGGAAGTGGAGCTAGGATACTAGAGATTGTATAGATAACAAAGCTGAAACAATCACATTTTCCACCCTCCAGCTGCCTTCAAAAGTACACTAGCAACGTGTAAAGACCAAATATCAATCATCCTCGCATGCATACAATCAGTATTGCCAATGCTCCTTCTCCACTGTGGTATCCTTGGTCAATAACGGTGATGGTCCTAGTTCAATAAAAGATCTTTGCATCAGAAAATTTAATCGTTGGGAAAATTGAACAGTGCAAAGAGTGCAAAAAAATCAAGCAACTTTCTATTAAAGCATGTATATGTTTTATGAGAGATTTCCTTATGTTTTGTAGAAGCAAAAGTATCACCTGCTTCACTTTCTGCATCGGAATCCTTGGTTTGCACTGCATACAAAGCAAAAAAAAAACAGCTAGACAGTAAGAACATCAATATATTGAATTTCGGAATAGAGATTTACCGCTCTTCTTCTTTTGCAAATGTTCCTTCAGTGGGGCACGATGCATTGCTAGCTTAACTATGATATTCCTAGTAGCAACCACTAATCCATTCTTGTGCTGAATAGCTCGCTCAGCATCTTGAACGGTTGTACTGGTACCAAAGTAACACGTTAAGTGAAAAATGCAAACAGGGTCAAGGCCAGCAGAAACGTACTCCTTTATGAACAACAATTACACTTGTACCAGTACAAGGAATCAAACTATATCAACCAAACTTATATGATTTGGTCCATTCATTGGTCTAGTGGACGACATATGGTCAGGAAATTAGTGAACAAGTAGTAACTACTATGAGGGGCATTATAGTGCTAACCATATTAACCACGATATTTTCAAGTGTTTAAACCAGTAGAGATTGTGGTACAGATTAATTTGTACTTAGAATTTAACAATTAGTTCGCTAGACTTACATCGCCCACGATCAAAACCGCTTCTCACAAAATTGCAGGAAAAAAACAGGTATCGAAAATATCCACAAAGGCAAGCTCCGAAACTTACAATTGTACGAATCCAAAGCCTCAACTCGTCTCTGATCCTGCATAACAAACAACCAAAAGCGCATTGGCAAACCCCTTTGTCATAAGCAACGCGAAATTACTCTCAACTAAATAGCCACCAAATTGCTCAATCCTCTCGTTTCGGCGCGACCATGAAGTAGAACCTTACCAACCCGATCTCGTTAAACACATCCTCGAGCTACACAATACAAAGCACATCTCACACTATAAATCCAAAGCACTTGACTCCAAGTCTCTAAGCTGTAAATTTATAAGGGTTAGGAGGAGCTCGCGCTTACGTCAGAAGACTTGAAGGTGTAGGGCAGGTTGGATATGAAGACGAAGGAGGGGCTATGCCCTCTAGCACCGCCGCTGGTGACCGCGTCGCCTTCTACAGCAACTTCGCCGTCGCACTGCTTCCGCTTACCTATCGCCGGTGTTGTACATGTTGTGAGAGGCTAGATCCGGCGTCGGCAAGGTCGGGGCGGCCCGATCCCACGCTCACCGCCCACACGCAGCGCTCGTGCTCGCCGATGTCGGGGGCAACCAGATCCGGCGCGGATGCAGTAGGGGTGGGGCGTCGTAGGGGCGGTGGCATCGCAGGTGAGGAGAGGAAAGGAGCGCTCATGGGGGGATGGGGCAGCTTGGGTGGGAGAGGATAGAGTTTTCTTCCTTTGTGCGGGTGTGGAAGCCGTGAGGAAATCGCGCGATGGGCAAGACCCACATGTCGGCGCGCCGATTTTGGAGAGGAAGGGGGCAGCTCCGACATGGCCGCCGGCATATGCTAGTAAGAGGATGAGGGACGGAGGAGAATGACGAGGTAGCGGAGAAGGCGGTAGAGGCACACAACAACAGTTGTAGAAGGGGCAAAGGAAATGAAGGAGAAAGCTGTTAGAGACGAAATGAGTCACGGCCCTCACGTGGGAATCGGGGGAGGCGCGATTGGGCATAGTATCCACGCTGAAATTTTGTGAGATGAAAGAAACAAGAATACATTACTTACTACCACTAGTCTTTTAAGTAGTGAAAAAGTAAAGGTGGTTCATGATACCATTGCGTCCGTTCATGATACCATTGCGTCCGGGCTCCGGTTTTCGGTTTTCCACCGTCCGCCCCGCATGCTGCACGCCACGAGCGAGCTGACGTGCAGCGCCACTAATTTTGAAGCAATATCGCATCGTCCACGTGGGCCCCGCGGCTCCCCCCGCGCACTTCTACCCCTCGTACTATTCGTCGGTTTCCTCCGTTTCTTCGCCTCTCAATCTCTTGCGTCTCCGCCTCTCCACCCGCCCCCCACCACCCCGGCGCCGTCCACGCGAGTACGCGACGTCCTCGTCCCCGTCGCCTTCGCCTCCTCCTTCCCTTCCCTCCACCCAAGATAGTTGCCGCGGTGATTCTTTTTCGAGCGAATTCTGACCCCAGGCCGCACGGGCGGGCGATCCTCGTCGCTGCAGGTGAGCTTGTATAGTCTCTGTTTTATGTGTTCCAAAATGCTTGTTGAATTGGGATTTGGATGATGGGTGCTGGTTGCTGCAACCTTTGGTTGATAGGTTGGGGTTGTCTATTATTGACGGACTGACCCATGTGATCCGTGACGGGCTTGCTGCCTTGACATTTTAGTAATTTTTTTTAGTGCGCAGTAGTCTCTGCAGTTTGGTTTAGAGTCTGTAGGCAGTTTCGGTGGACCTGGGGCTCCATAAAATTTGATCGTTTGGTAAAATTTTGTTAGTTGCAAAAGTTTGGGCAGGGTGTGTGTGTGAAGGTGCACATGTGGGAATCCTCGTTTGGATTAGGATTAGTTTGGAAGAAAAGGTAGAGAGGAAAGTAAAGTGGGAAAGGGAGATCAGATGATGGCTCATAAAGTTGTGGAATGGAGGGGAGGGCCTGGTTAGTGTAAATGCGAATCTTTCTTTCATGGGTCATTCCATTTCATCTTTAGAATTGAAGCACTTACGTAGTTGATGATGCCCGTAGGGGCCCGGCAACATGTCTTCGATTTGGGTGATTGTTTTGGGAGACGAGTTGAGCTTTATGCAATGGTTGGTTGCTTGAAACCTCTGTACAGAACTGCTGAAATGATACATGAAAGCTCACTATCAGGTGATGCCATACTTGCAAACAAATGGTAGGCTGTATTGGCTTTGGGGATTTAATGATTTATACCATAATTCTGTCCATCCTTTCAAATATGCTGATTTATTATCAATTTTTATGGAAAGATTTACTTGATGTAGTTACACCACAACAAAGAAATCAGAAAAGGGACCTTCATTTGTCTCGTGAGACCGTAATTTGTATCATTGCATTAGCAGGAAATTTGATTCATCTCATCTATGTTGAGACTAATCAAACATGAACTCCTTTCTAGAGTCTAGCACATATGGAAGACATCCCATTGCCATTAGTAAGATGGTTCATGTCTTGTATTTACTGCAGAATAAAAGTACATTCAAAGTAAGAATCAGTCGTGCAGTCAGAAATGAAACTTGAATCCCATAATCATTTGATAGCTTGAAGCCTTGCACTAAGTACCATCTGTTATAAATATTGTGTGTATATTCATGAGGCTCATCTGGGCAATATATATAGGAAGTACAAGGAGGGTATGCTATATACGATAAGGAAATACAAAAAGGCAGATAAGAAAATAGAAAAAGATTCCTATTCTAACACCCTCTCAAACTCATGATGGATCACACATACTGAGTTTGGAGAGAAAATACAAATATTGTACCCTAGTCTGTGGCTTCGTGAAGAAGTCAGCAATCTGTAACTCTGAGAACACAAACTGTAAAGCAAGTACTCCCTCGTGCCTGTGAGCTAGTGTATGAATCATCCACACCAATGTGCTTGGTGAGCTCATGCTTCATTGGGTCACGGACAATACTGATAGCATCTGTACTGTCAGACAAAAGAGTCGTAGGTCCCATTACGACACTCCAAAATCTCAGTGTAGCCACCTCAACCAAGTAACCTCTGGCATCGCTTCCATAGCTCTCAACTCGACCTCGTGACTCGAAGAAAGCTCGCAGCCTACTTTTTGTCTTCCGTGCAATCGAGGAGGAGCAAAAAAAACACAGAAGCGTAAAGAGAACGATGATCGAAGGATCACTAGCCTAGGTCACATCGAGTACACCAAATCAGAGCGAAGGTGGAGCTAGGGAAAAACAAATGACAAGAGATAGTCCCACGCAACAAGAATGCAAAACACCATTAAGAAAGGCATTCTTAACATCCAACTGAGAGATAGACCACTAGCGAACAGAAGCAACCGCAACAAGAGTGCGAACAGTGGTCATATGCATGGCTATTAAGGCCTCGCCTAAGCGTCACCTAAGCGGTAAGGTGCTACTAGGTCAAGGCAAGCGTCTACCTTGTCGCCGCCCGTCTTGGCGTTGAAGAGCGAGATCCCAAGAGAGTGAGCAGAGGAGGCCTCGTGTGCGATCTAGGCGAGAGACTCCTGACAGCCTCAAGCGACGCCATGAGCGAGAGGATCTTGGCCGAATCAGTATGGAGAGCTTAGGGTGACATCGAGGAGCCGAGAGCCAGGCGAGGAGACAGGGAGGCTCCAGCAAGGCTGGGGAGCCAAGGCCGTGAGTAGCATGTGATGAGCAAGGAGGTGGCGGATGTAGAGGAATTGGGAGGCATGTGTCAAGGAGTGTGGTGATAGGACGGGAACCGAGTTGGGAGGCATTAGGGTAGAGGGTGTGGGAGAGCTCGAGCCGGGTTGGTCGGCCCAACGCCCATGGCCTCATCCTCTCTTTTTTCTTTTATGTTACAAAGCTAGATCTTCGTGGCTATGCCACAAGACCATGGATCCCTATATTTTTTCTTATTATTTTATCAGATATTGTCAGTAAGTAACCGTAAATCTTTGGGTTCGTGAACCCAAGAGGTATACCCCTAGCGCTTTAGGACATGTGTAAGACGCCGCCGCCGCGCCTTAGTGCTTAAAAGGTGCGAGGGGGTGGGTCGCCTCGCCTCACCTTACCACCTTAATAACCATGGTCACATGGGTAATAGGGGCAAAAGTCTCATCGTAGTCACGACTGCACTCTTGCTGAAAGCCATGCGCTACAAGATGAGCCTTGTAGCGCTCGATAGTACCATCGCATCAGGGTCTTAATCTTACACACCCACTTGCACGTGATAGGGTGAGCATGCTCGTGTCGGTACAATATCCCAAGTCTTAAATGACGCCGAAGAGCATCAAGCTCTCTGCCATAGCAAACCGCCACTCGAATGAGGAGCAACCTCACGATAAGAACTAGGCTTAGTGACGTAGAGAGCACAAGCTATCAAGGGATGTCCGGTCACGAATGGCGAATGAGGAGCATCATCAGAGGATCGATGTGGGTGTCGGCAAGATACCGTAAGAGAGCGGTGAAGGGACGAGGACGCCTAGAGTAGTGAATACGGATAAACGAGACAGTGGTGTCAGAGGAACAAGAGGCGGTCTTTGCAGAGGCAATCGAGGCGGAGTCTGTATGAACCACTAGAGATAGACCAGGGAAAACTATGATAGTGGAGAAATGAGTGAAGAGCTAGAAAGAGAGAACCGTGAAATCGACTTAACGGTGGAAACAGGACAAGGAGCCAAATCTCGATAGAAGAAAGGTCGAGATTCACAAAGACAACGTCTCGTGAAATCTTGATCCGTCGAGAAGAATCATAGCAGTGATAACCCTTATGCTCAGAGCTATAACCAACAAACACACACTCAACTGACTGAGCCAATAGTTTGGTGCGCCCACGAGGCTACAACAGAACAAAACAAATACAACAAAAAACACGGCAGGCGAGTGTACTAAGGGGCTCGAGAGTAGAGATGCTCTATAGGATTGACACCCTTAAGAGCAGTGGAAGGCTGCATATTGATGAGATATGCAGCCATAGAAACAAACCTTAGCCCGTAACGTGGTGGAACGTGAGAGGTAAGGAGAAGAGCGCCGCGCCTCAATCGATGATGATGTTTGCGCCAAGAACCCCATTTCGAGCACGGTACCAAGACAAGAAGATCAGTAAAGAGTGCCCCGCCGTAAAGAAGCCGTCTAAAAGCCGTAACAAAGACTCACCGCGAGAATCACAATGAAAAGTACGAATGGAAGAATCAAACTAAGTATGAACCATCGCTGCAAAGCTATGATTGATCGCAAGAAACTAACCACGGTTAGACATAGGAAAATCCATGTAAAACGGAATAATCATCAACGAAGATCACATAAAATTTATGCCCGCTTAGAGATAATAGGCGCAGTCCCCATACATCTGAATGAACTAAGTCAAAAGGACGAGAAGACAAGGACTCATTAGAATGATAAGAAAGTTGTAGCTGCTTGCCCAGCTTACAACCCTGACAAAACATGGCCGTGTCAATAGTAACACGTCCAAGAACACCCTGACGAACTAATGAAGAAAGATGAGACCTACACAAGTGACCTAGACGATGATGTCACTGTGCAAAAACTCCAGAGGTGGTAGCAGAAGTGGCGGTAGATGTAGACGTAGAGGTGATAGGAGCAACTAAAGTGGACTGAAGGTGGAGGCGGTCAAGGATGTAGAGACCCGACGACATTACTGGGCGGCCATCCAAAATACCGCCCTCACAGATGACCTCTGAACGCAGTAAATAGCCGTGATTCACTGGTGATCTTGGTCGAACTCCACGGTGTCCAGGAGCAGTGATGAACTGCTGTTGTTGACAAGCAAGAGACGGGGAATAGAGAAATCGAGATTTGGGAAGAAGAATACTATTGTTATTGTTCTGTAATACAAGAGTAAGGCTCCCCTTTTTATAGATCAAATCAATCTATCTTTCCTAATCTTATCTATTCTAAATAAAGCAATCCTATCTTTTATTTAAGGCAAGCAATATAACTAAGGATAAGTATCTATTCCTGACTTTCCTTGCCAAAGTCGCTATCCCTCACGCATTGGGTCGGTTGGGACTTCTTCTTGGATTTGCGTTACAGGAATGCCCTCATGAGATCTCTCCCTATTAGCAAACAGCTCGTCCTCGAGCTGAAATGTAGGATAAGACACCTTGGAATCATCCACTGGCTCCTAAGTAGCATCAGCTGCTAGCAAGCCAACCCACTTTACCAGGACATGCCAAATGTCCCTGCGCAGACTAGCTTTTAATATCTTCACAGGAGCTGGAATTGCACGGCCCATTTACAATTGGTGGTAGACTTGGCATTAGTAAGGGTGGTTCACCATGGAACTTCTTTAGGAGGCTGACGTGGAAGACATTATGTAGTTGTGATCCTTGTAATCAAGACGATATGCCATCGAGCCAATGCGAGTTAGAATCTGATAAGGACCGTAGAATCGCGGTCCCAACTTGTCTGTGTGCCATCCCGGCAATGAGGTTGCATGCCGATGAAGCGCATACTAACCATACCGCCTCCTTCCTCGAAAAGAATATCCCGATGGCTTTTATCATAGTAGTGTTTGGCATATTGTTGTGCTTGGAGTAAGCGATCACGACCTTGTTGGTGAAGTCGTCACTGCCAGGAGTTGGGCTTTGACATTGCTACTTGTGCCATGCCGCTGTCATATGTTGTCAATGAAGGAGGTGCATGCCCATAAACGACCTTGAAGGAGTATCTCAAGAGCTATATGATATGATGTATTATAACAAAGATCGCCCATGGAAGCCAATCCACCCAATGGCGAGGTCCATCCTCGTGATACATCGAAGGTGCATGGCGATTGCCTTGTTGACTGTCTCTGTCTGGCCATTGGACTGCGGGTGAAATGCCAAACTCACATGAAGTTTAGTACCTGTTAAACGGAATAAATCTTGCCAAAAGGCACCGGTGAAGACAGGGTCACGATCGCTAACGATCGACTATGGAATCCCATGGAGACGTACAATTTCGTGGAAGAAAACACGAGCGACTATCGTGGCTGTATACGGATGGCCCAATTGAATGAAGTGCCCATATTTTGAGAAACGGTCAATAACTGAAAGGATGATTTCGACGGCCGTGAATGCAAGGCAACCATTCAATGAAGTCCATGGAGATATCGCCCAAATCATGTAGGAACTACCAGTGGTTGTAGTAAGCATGCTCGATGCAGGTGCTCAGTCTTATTTCGTTGATAGATCATACACGCTCGCACAAAATCCTGGACTTCCTTCTTGGCACGCGGCACAAAAAAATCCGAGTGAAGCCGATGTAATGTTTTCGAAGCCTTCGTGTCTGCATGAAATTTCGCCGTTAGTATGGCCGACAAAGATAGAGAAGAGGCCGGAACATAAACCTTTCCGTTATGTAGCAACAAACCGTCTATCCATGCCCAAGGTGCCCCCAACTCGTCGGAGTGAATCTGAGTGTAGATGGATTGGACTTCGAGTGAGTTAACCATCTCCTGGCGCGGCTCATCAAAATGTGAAAAAGAGGGTCCTGATAATGCATACGTTGTGACAGAGTCCCCCTCGCGGCGTGAGAGTGCATCAGCGACCATGTTTAAGTGGCCGGGGCGATATTCCACCGTGAAGCTATACTCGAACAATTTGCTCACCCATTGATGTTGAGGAATGGTAGAGAGCCGTTGATCCAACACGAATTTCAAGCTATAGTGGTCGGTTCAAGCACGATAAAGGAAAGCGACCCAAAGGTACGGTCACCAAGATTTAATTGCATGAACCAACCCAATGAGTTCTCATTCATAAGCAGACGCTTTGTGTGGCGGTTGCCATCGGGTTTGTATCGCCTCAAGCTCAGGCGAGGCGTCGTGATTCGACGATGAAGTTGGCGGAGAAGTCCGGTAAGTGTAAACCGGTGCGGTGGAGAGGGCCTTCATGAGTGTTTTAAAAGCACTATCTGCTGCCTTAGACCACTGAAAGGTCTCCTTGAGTAGTTTGGTTAAGGGTCTTTGCAATGGTCAGAAATCTGAATGAATTTGCGGTAGTAGCCCGCAAGGCCAAGGAGCGAGTGTAACCCTCTTGTCGATAGTAGTTGTGGCCATGTCTGAGACGACGACCAACTTGTCTTCATCCATGGCAACACCTTCGCCTGACAAGACATGGCCCAGGTACGTTACGGACGATGCACCAAAGTTGTACTTGGACCACTTTAGATGAAGGAGATTTTTGCGCATGACTTGTAAGATAGTTCATAAGTGTTGCAGGTGCTCCGACCAAGATGAGCTATATATCAAAATATCATAAAAAACAAGGACAAAGCGGCGAAGGTAGGGTTGCAAAACCTCGTTCATCAAGGCCTGAAATGTGGATGGCGCATTAGTTAGGCCGAACGGCATCACCAAAAATTCGAAGTGGCCATGATGAGTTCGGAAGGCTGTCTTCTCCACGTCGTCTGGGTGCTTGCGCACCTGGTGATAGCCTGAACGGGGGTCCAGCTTGGTGAAAAAGTGTGCGCCTCGTAATTCATCAATGAGCTCATCGACGACTGGTGTTGGGAATTTATCGCGCACCGTTGACTCATTAAGAGCGCGGTAATCCACATAGAAACGCCAAGAGTCGTCGGCCTTCTTGACAAGTAAGATCGCGAAGAGAATGTTGAGGTACTCGACCGATGGTGCTTTGTCAGTAGCATTGCATCACATTGACGCTCGAGTTCATCCTTCGCAATCGAGGGTATCGATATGGGCGAATCGCTCATCGTGTTGAGCCCGGTCAAGATGAATTTGGTGATCAAAGTGGCACATTGGTGGGAGACCCTTTGGTTCAAAGAAAAGGTCCTCGAACTTCGGTCAAGAAAGCGGTGAGTAGATCTTCTTTTGAGCATGTAATCGTCAGAACTACTTTCTTTGGGTTGCTATGTCGTGCCATGAAATATGGTGACCTTCCTCCAAAATGACATGCGTAAATTGCTGAAATCCCAAAGAATAGGGTTAAGAGTCCTGAGCCATTGTGCTCCGAGAACGATGTCGAAACCCCCGAGTGGAATAGCGAGGGCGTCTATCGTGAAGGTTTCATCGGCGATGTGTAAGGATAAGTCACGTGCGAGACCTCCATCGAAACTCGATCCTCGCGTCGACTTCGACGCAAAGGCCGGGTCGTGGATCAAGTTTTACACCGGCACGGGTCACCATTCCGTCACTGATGAAATTATGAGTAGATCCAGTATCCAACAGTGCTACGAATTCCTTCTCGGCAAGTATGACCTCATTCGTGTGGATGCTCCATAGCCCCGTTAACATCAAGAGAGATGGTGGGTGCCTAATCGGAGTGATTGGTAGTGCCATCGAGCAAGGCTTCTTCCTCTTCATCGCCCACTTCTATATAAAAGAGCCGCTGAAGGCGATGGTCGCGAACGTCATCGCTTCGTCAATTGAAACAAAGACCGCTATGCGTCGTCCGGCCATCTCGGCGCAAGTTCGATTTAGCGGAGAGGATGATCCGGTTGTGCAGTGGCGGTCATCATGCCGCCCGTTGTCGATTGTCACGGAACAGACGGTATGGGAGTGGAAGATCTCTGCCATCCCGAGGGTCGTGGGCTTGAGCGGTTACCCTCGTTATTCTTTGCCATCGGGTTCGCTTTGGCCGCGGCGTCAGATGCTCAAAGCTAAACTCATAGCCATCTGAAAGTCTGTTGGGTTTTTTGGAGCTCAACATCCATTCGCAATTGATCTGGAAGTCCTGCGGTGAAGAGTTGCATCCGGTGAAGCGGATGCAAGGCTTCTGTCCTGCACAAGAGTGCAAGGAACTAGTTAATATATTCTTGGACTAAGCTGGTGAACTGCAGACGTGCTAGGGCTCCAAGTGGGTTGCTTCCGATTGGGGGACCAAATCGCAAGTGGCAAAGCTCCTTTAGATGAGGCCATGAGGGTTTACCCACATCACGCTCCAACTGAAAATACCAATATTGTGCAATTCCCGTGAGGTGATAAGAGGCTAGCCAAACTTTATTTGCCTCATCCGTCCTCTGATCACGGAAGAACTGTTCACACCTATTGATCCATGCTAGGGGATCATGCTTGCCATCATACACCGGAAATTCCAGCTTGTGATAACAGAACTCCTTGTGAAACGTTGCCAGATGACAATGTGGTTGGGACATAACTGTTGTACTAATCATGAGGGTGGTAGGGCAACTGGGATTGATGATATGGTAGAATATTGGGTAATGATGGGGCTGGTGGGGTGGGATTTGCTGTTGCTGATGTTAAAGTGGTAGGGTGGGTGATGGTACTTGGAAATTGTATGCGGGGGTTGATGTATCTTGGCGGAAGCTAGAAGTGATATGGATGATGGTGGCCAAAGTTAGTCGATGGAACTCGCTATTGTGATCCTAGTGGCGACGTCAATAGGCCCGTAATTCCCTCACGGTTGTTTTTCGACGGTAGTCAAATGGATGACAACATCGCCCATCTGCTTTGGTGCATCTTGTCGAAGTGTACCGTGACTCGTGAGCATCTCAGATAGATTGCAATGGTCACCTCCTCTGTTGTTTCCTCCTATCCTGGCATGGTGCAGGCCACACCTAGGACTTGTGGCTCTGATAGCAGATTGGTATGACCCCGAGAATGCAGGTAATAGCTGTGATTCACCGGCGATCTCGGTCGAACTCCACGGAGTCTAGGAGTTGTGATGAACTGCTGTTGTTAACAAGCAAGAGACAGGAACAGAGAAATCGGATTTGGGAAGAAGAATACTATTGTGATTGTTACAGAATACAAGAGTAAGGCTCCCTTTTATAGTTCAAATCAATCTATCTTTCCTAATCTTATCTATTCTAAATAAAGCAAACCTATCTTTTATTTAAAGCAA
This sequence comes from Phyllostachys edulis, assembly GCA_036346405.1. Classification (NCBI taxonomy): domain Eukaryota; kingdom Viridiplantae; phylum Streptophyta; class Magnoliopsida; order Poales; family Poaceae; genus Phyllostachys; species Phyllostachys edulis. The sequence goes on from JAYEVD010000555.1 coordinate 111,393, forward strand.
GCAATATAACTAAGGATAAGTATCTATTCGACTTTCCTTCTTAGAAGAGTCGCTATCCTCACACACAAGTTGAGTCGGTTGGGACTTCTTCTTGGATTTATGCTGCTGATAAGGAATGCCCCACATGACACCCTGTCTGCTTGGCCCTGGACGAAACAGAGCGAGAGTCAAAACCAACCATACTGTAGAGATCGGTGGTGACTCCACCGAGAGAAGCCGCATGCTAAGCCGGGAATATGGGAAACAACTAGAATAGAAAATTTTGTGAACAAAGAGTGCCATAACGGTGATGCATGAGGAGTACCGTTATTTGTTTGAATAGAGATAGGAAAAACAGGAGGTCCTACTGAAGTGAGAGATGTGGAGTCTGGTGTCGTGGAAAGAGGCGCCAGAATCCAGAACGCAAGAAGTACCTGGAGGAGACGTCTCAGCTAGACTAGCAGAACCCGCTGAGTTGTGAGAGAACTGCTGAAGTAGAGCATGACAGAAATGTTGAATAGAGACACCTTGCTAAGAAGGTCCGACGTCTTTGGTCTCGTCCTCCCGTGGGGAAGGGCCTCCCTTTTAGATCGCTCCACCCCACGCGCGTCTTGTTACGCTTTTTTGCGCACAACTCGTAGTCGTGCGAAGTTCTTGCAATAATTGCATCGAACCCCGATCAGTGCAAAACAGAGCGCGAAGCAGACACACGAGGAGGGATCAGAGTCGGGCGGCCGTCGGTGTAGTCGAAGAAGAAGGGTAGCAAGCATAGCGAAACAAAAATGGTTGCTAACCCGCAAAAGTTCATTAACACAAACATCGAAAGAGCTTCGATGGATCGCTTGGTCGTGGTGAACGGCTCGGTAGGTTGAGCTCGACAGCTTAAACTCTGGCGAAGACGGTAAGCGACGGTCATAAAGGCGGCGGTCACGATCATATACAAGACCATATGACACTCTGGCGAGCGAGAAGCTAGCTCGCCGGTGGCGCTAGAGGTCGCCAGGCTCGAAGAAGTCGCCGACGGAGGAGTCCTCTCGGCGGCGCCTCCAACTCACATGAAGCGAAAAGAATAGAGTATCACCGCTCTCTTGGTATCGCTCATGTAAATACTCCTAGATCGACAAGTGGAACACGGACCAACAATGTCCGGCCGATAGAGTAAATCGCCGACCACCGAGAATGGCATTTGGAACACGAGCCTCATCAGCACACCAGCGCTCAAAAGTGTCTATGACATACTGAAAGACCTCATCAGCAAGGTCAGCAACAACAATTGTGGCCTCTGCCGCCTTCTTGGCGGCCTCATCTTCTGCAGGAACTGCAGAAGTAGGCTGTCTGAGAGGAGGCTGAATCAGCGATGGCGGACAAGGTCGAGCACTAATGACATGTCCCCAGAGGCGGAGACCATCGAGCGTGATCTTCGTGGGTGAAGATCACAACCTATAGTTTGTTCTATGAAGCTTTGTTACCGAGAATGGGGTCACAGCTAATGGAACGGAAGCTATCGGTAGGCGGCGTGGGACGGCGCGGCGACCAAGGTAACGAAGTCTAACAGGCGGCACTGAACGATGCGGCGATTAGATCTACGTGCTCTTTTCTTTTATAGAAACCGAATTGGTTTCGTTGCTCTATGCAGAGGATGCCAATGCTAAAGCATCAATCAGGCGGCGATGCCGGGCGGCGAGGACAGCTCCGGCGAAGCGCAGTAACGGCGGCGGCGAGAGCACGATGGCGTTAGTAAGGCGACGGCAGCGGCGGTGTCCAGCGTTGAGGCGAATGTCATGTCGTCGAGCGAAGGACGGACGGCGTCGGGACGAGCGGCGGTGGGCGACTTCTTCCAAGCGGCTCGGCAATGCGTGCAAGAACCCGAGGTTGGCGGCGGCGACGGATGTTAAATGAAAGAGCTAGGTTAGCGCCTAGCTCGATACCATGTTATGAATATTGTGTGTATATTCATCGGGTCCAATGAGCAATATATATAGGAGTACAAGGGGGTATGCTGTATACCATATACAGATAAGGAAATAGAAAATGATTCCTATTCTAACACCATCATCTATTATGTTGCCTGTTCAGTAAGTTTAGGCATCATGTACAAAATTCACAATTATCTGGTCATATAACTACATCTTTGTCACTTGATTGGTCCAAATATATTTCTGATAAGACTGAAATTTCGGTTGTAAGCTGAGCAAATTATTTCCCGAGCCTTAAGAATAGCATGCAAACATTTTCACTTTTCATGAAACTTACGAGTAGCAAGTTTGCAGTACAATTCTGTTTCTTGGAAATCAGGAGTGATACTGTCTTATTTACATACTGAATTTAACATGTTTGCCTTTGTGGTGTAGGTGATACTTTTATAGTCTTGCTAACATCAAGTAATGGTAAATATGACGGATAATGAGTCATCAAGTGAAGCACAACTGGATGAGCCTTTAGGGCGAGTGCCAATACTTTCCTATGGTTCTGGGCATATGCTAAATGACATTACATCATCTTGTTGGTTTACCTATTTGCTGTTATTCTTGACAGATATAGGGCTTAGTCCAAGGTATGTGCTTTTGGGTGTTAGATTTCTTTTTCTCTATTTGTACTGTGCTATTATGATCTGTTCTTTCACATATTGCTAAATCATATTGAATGAAGGCATCCCTGCCCTCTTTTTACCTGTAGTCCCTCTTTATCCACTCTATTCAATTAGGAATTTTACAAATGCATTGGAAATAACTCCATATTCAAGATGTCTTCGATCTGATGCAATAAGTATCACTGCAATATACTGCGCATTTTTTTGAACGGAATTATATACTGCATAAATGATCGTCCAGGTTCTGTTGATCTGTTCGTTATTGGTTCTATTGTGCTGTTTGAAAATTCACCGCAGACAGCATCACCAAGGTCCAAGAAACTAATGAGGCAACAACAGAAATGTTAGTAGCTTTGTATCCTATTAGGAAAGTGTTATTAATTTTCTGTTCAAAGGCATGCCGTATAGTACTATAGTCTGCTTAAAGTATGGAATTGTTGGATCATAATATCATTTTTTTCATTCATATTTTGAGAAATATTATGCAAGAGAGGTGTCATGAACCGGGATGGATTAGATGGCTCTAACCCAAGTAGCGCGATAGTGCCGACGATGGGCTGCCGCACCACAAGGGTAGGGATAGAAGAGATACTAGGAACTCTTGATATATTTCTTCGTTGATTCAAGAAGATACAATGCTATCCCTTATATAGAGATGACTTGACTTGATGGTTAAGAAAATAATCCCAAAATGAAAGGAAACTAATCTTATCTTAACTTATTTTAACTAATTCTATCTTTAATGAAACCAATCTAACTAATCTATTTAAAGGAATAGCCTGCCAGCCCTAGCTAGACGCTGCCATGCGCCTGGTTGTGGTTGCCTTGTGCGCCACCTGATGGGCCTAAGCCCACACCCATGACATTACACCCTCGTGGACATGCGGGTCGTCCCCGAGCTGCTTAGGTGGGGCCCATGGTGGCAGCCCAAGGAGGCCCCACGATGAAAGGTTGCAGTGCCGGTGCCTCTTCACTTGAAAACACAGCAGGCTTGTTGGACCGACACAAATTGGAGCCCACCGGTTTGGCCCAAATGTGGTTATTGTGCCCACCATTCTAGCCCAAATAGAAGCCCACCTGACGCAGTTGCTTTGTATTGGGCTGGGCCACTTGCAACCCTTTAGGGCGATGGTGTTTGGAGGGGATCTGATTATTCGCCGCTGTTAACCATGTGCAATGTAAGATTTATCAGTCGTACCTATGTATATATAATATATAGCTTCGAAATCCGTCTATTATAGATAAATCTTTAGAGCATGTTCAATAGTAAAAAATAATATTATTTTTAATATACGCTACATCATCTTTAGAAGTCAACATCTCTAATAGTATCTTTCTTTGGCATTTATATTTTATAATTTTTTCTTTGAAATGGCTCTACATATCAATCAACCTGGAGTAAATTAATGTATTATATCTTATTTTGTATACGCGACAGTCTTTTAAAAAAATGATTTGCTTTATCTTGTTCATTCATGTAGAATTTTATTGACATGATATAACTAAGGTATAATTAAGAGACCATAATAACATGTAGAATTTTATTGACATGATATAACTAAGGTATAATTAAGAGACCATAATAAATATACTGGAGATGCTTTAAAAGACCAATAAGGTTCGCTCTAACGAGGACAACCACCCCCTCTACCACCTTCAGGTAGCGCCGGCGCCACCGCCACCGCCACCGCCACTCCTACTGGTCGCGATGCTGCCTTAGCTCCTGCTGCACCAAGCGCCGCCTCCCCCTTCGGATACTTCGCCGCCACCCCCTCTGGATGCAGAGCCGCCGCCCCCTTTGCCCCTGCCGGAAAGAGGGACAACGACGGCGACCTAGGGGTGTTCGACTTCGAGGCTGCAGGAAACCACGCCACCCGCCGAGGAGGTTGTCGTCTCGTACTGCTCTGCCGTCGTCCCTTGTTGCGCCGCCGCTTCCGCTGGTTGCAGCGCCGCCACCCACGTTTCTGCCGCCTCCCCTACTCCCCGGCTGAGCCATCGCTGCTTCTCCAAGTAGCGTCGCCGCCGCTGCGGGATGCAGCTTGCACCGTGTGCGCCGGCCTTGGAAGGTGCCGCGCTGACGCCGCTTCAAGATGCAGTGTCGCCCGTGCTGTAAGGAGGAGCGGCAGGAGCAGCGCCGCCGATCTGTTATGGTTGTTGGCAACGGCTCTGGAGGCGGTGGTTGTGACGTCCAGAATGGCGCCTCCTGATCGTGGCACCCCACCGTCGGAATCACTTTGCCCACGTCGCTGGTGGTGGCTGTCGATGTATCTGTTGGGGCAGATTGCTGCAGCGCCACGACTGTCTCCGATGGGGATAGCAACAGCGGAGCCAGCGGCGGCGCTAACAGCGAGATCGAGAGGTGGTGCAGTCGCACCAAGGATGGCTTCGGTGGCGTCGCCCATGGGACTAGTGATGGCGAAACCATCAATGGCGCCAGCGTTGAGGGTGATTGACGCTGGACGATGAGGTGATGTAGCCGCGCCAAATCTGGCTCCGTTGGCGCCGCCCATGGGGATAGCAATGGCAAAACCAGTGGTGGTGCGAATAGCTTGGCACCGGAAACCATGGGTAAAGATCAACTGCTCTAATACCAAGTTGTCATGAACGGGATGGATTAGATGGCCCTAAACCCAAGCAGCGCGACATCTGCCGATGATGGCTGCCGCACCACAAGGGCAGGGATAGAGGGGATACTAGGAACTCTTGATATATTTCTTTGTTGATTCAAGAAGATAGAATGATATCTCTTATATAGGGATAACTTGACTTTACGCTTAAGAAACTAATCCCTAAATGAAAGGATGAATCCAATCTATTTAAAGGAATAGCCTGCCAGCCTTAGCTCGATGCTGCCATGCGCCTGGTTGTGCTTACCTTTGCGCCACTTGATGGGCCTAGCCCACTCCCATTACAAGATGTTGAAAGCTTGAAACACTTACTTGTTGCTTCAGGATTCTTTTACACACACACACTTCACTTTTTTATTCACCTTTGCAGTGATGCCGCTGTCGTCATGCTTTCTGGTCAATTGGCGGATGGCTTCACAACAATCTTTGTTGGAGAATTGGTACGAGCCAAGATAGAACAGGATTAATTAATATATAAGTGCTATAAAATTGTTATATAATATCATTTAATTGATTCTCTTCTCTTTAGGCATCTGCTTCTAGGTTTCTCCACATTTTCTGTGTATGATTCTGATGTCGATACTTAAATGTATCATTTTTGTTCCAGATCGATCGTTTTGGGCATTTCAAACTGTGGCATGCAGGCGGATCTATATTAGTAGCAATTTCCTTCTCTTCTGTTTTTGGTAGCTGTTTGCCTTGCAAACTTACGGGGACTATTTCATCTACTCTGGAGACTGTTGGATACAGCACATTTGCTGCTATTTTTAATGTTGGTTGGGCAGTTACTCAAGTCGCTCACATGTAATGCTCCTTTCTTTCGTTACTTATCTTCATGCCTTTTCTTGTGATTTCAGCATTTCACTTGTATAAATCTTTTACATACTTTCCAAGGTCAATGGTGAACTGCATGACATCAAACCCAACAAGTCGGGTTGCATTAGTAAGCTGTCGCAATGCCTTCACAATGGTTAGAACACTTTTCTCTAACCTTCATTATACTCGTCAGATAACAAAATAACGGCATCTCGATGTACTCAATTTTCATGCTTACGCTTAGGTCGCAAATCTTAGCCTGTATGGCATTGCTTTGTCGATATTTACTCTCTACCGGTCGATGGCGTAATAGTTCAGTACTCTCTTGTGTTAAGTAATACATAACTATTTACCCGACCTTTTGGAGTTATCTTACTTTTTTCAAATCCTTTGGTCGAGATTGGATTGCTTATGTGTCCATTTCCTCGGATCTTGTTTTGTTGCTGTGTTCTTGATTGGAACGAAAGAGCCGGAGTAAGATGAAAACCTTCTTAGCATTTATGGGTTTTATAGTTTTAATGTCATGTTCTTTTGAAAGAGTTCTGAATTTTCACTAAGTATTTCCTCTAATTTTTTGCACTTTTTGAATAAATTTTAATTCTTTAGGTTAAATCAACATTGTCGAATAGGAGTCTTTCCGAATTTCATGGGCCCACTGGTTCAAGAAAGTATTGTACTACCAAGTTGCTCTAGTCTACATGCTCACTAGACTGGTGACCAATGTTTCACAGGTATAAAGTAATCTTTCACTATGTGATTATGAGACCGAAATCACCTTTTCTTTGAGAAATTCTAAAGGCATTTTTATTTCTTTATTCACTTTATGTTATTGCCTTGTATTTTACTTGTTCCTTTTTCAAGCCTATGATTATTACATGTTGAATGCCATGTATGGGCATGGCAAAAGACATCTGTTATTGATTACAAATAATTGTACTCTAGAGCAGGGAACGAAAAACCGGCTTTGGTTCTGCGGTAACCGGATTTATCGGCCGGTTTTTCCGAGTTTTACTAATTCAAATTCCAATTTTTGAATTTTGGCTGGTTTTTAAGCAAATTCAAGTGAATTTCGTTCAGGTTTTTTCCTGGAAATCCGGTAACCGGCCGTTTTTTTTTCCCGGCCAGCGACCGGGATTTTCCCCGGGAACGGGTTTTGGATTCTTGCTCTAGAGTAAATTGCCCTGTTAATTGTATGCCATGGCATCGTGAAGCTTTTCAAAATTTCTTTCATCTAATTCCAATTTCACAGATTGATTATTAAACAGCATAGTATTTTTTATGATTTAGGATAAAATTTTGATCAGTTCATTCTTACATCTGGTGTTAGATATTACATATATCTCAAGTAATTTTTTTGACCAGTTTTCTGTTGTGCCGTAAATATTTTTTGAACACTCGTTTCAACTTATGTAAGATAACGATAAAATGTACCAATTTCAGGAGATACTAAAGATAGCACATTCTCATTACATATTAGCATATCCATATATTACAGCCATGTATCATTGAATCTCAAATATTTTTATCGGACAAGTGACAAATTTTGTTTGACCATGTGTGCAGTTTTTGTGTCTATTGACTTGCATCACTTTTATTTTCACTAGATTTTGGCTATAGGCTTTTCCCCTTTTGGTTTGAACTTCAACCCAAGGACAGAGCAGCTATAATGTTTCTATATTTGTCCAGGCACTTCTTGCTTTCTACGTGATAAATGATTTGGAAATGCACCAATCCTCCAAAGCACTGGTAAAGTTTTATTTTCCTCTTTGCTTTTGAAATTGCATTTTGAGTTTTATTTTTGTCTCTTGCATTTAGTTTGTCGTGATGTTGATTATGTATATATGTCATTGGGAAGTTGAACTCATGTGATGCTTATGTTATTGTACGAAATTTAACTGCCCGAATAAATAAAACAAATCCAATAAAACCTATCATCATTGATGTATGAGGTGCCAAAAGTTTGAATAACCTAAAGTAGCTGAAGGTCACTGCCTTTGCCTGAACTAAGTTAGCTTTGCATTAACACCAGTACACTTCGTGGTCAAACTAGGAACCCCAATGGTTCAGAGTCAAGATAATCTGAATGCTGAAAGTGATGCTAGTTAGTGACATTTTTCTTGCATTAAGACCCGTGGTCCATTTCATACTTTTGATCGGTTTAGAGAATTTCGTGCTCCGTTTCATAATATGGCTTTTCCATGAACTAATTATTGCTCATTATATTTTTCAGGTACCTGCCATTATCTATGTCTGCAGCTTGATAGTATCTGTCATATTACAGGTCAGAATATGCGTAGTTACTAAAAACACGGTTCGTTCAAGTCGCGGTACGGGATTTGGGTTCGTAGTTCGCCACTTTTTCTTCTAATTTCCACTGCTAACACGAACCCTGTACCCTAAACCGGTTCGGGTTCGATGAATCCGGTTCGCGATTCGCGGGGTTTTATTGTGAATCCACTCAATCCAGTAACTATGAGACTATGTTCTTAATGTTACTCTGTTCTTAATGTTTAATTATTCTATTTTCTTACTCAACTCAATGTTATTCTAAAATTTTTATAGGAGACTAGATGGTCAAGTTGGAGTCTTAAAATTTACTTTTCAGCTGGAGCAATGCTTTGGATAT